>PVIA01006026.1:0-104615 GCA_004024845.1 Tonatia bakeri | reverse complement strand
AGAGGTCAGATGACCCTGGAGTCCCTGGTGATAGAAGTCTATTTGGTATGATAGATATGCAGTAACTGCTGGAAGCTAAGGATATGATCTCATATCTATTGATATGATCATGTGGTTTTTGTCTTTTATTTTGTTTATGTGATGTATCACATTTATTGATTTATGAATATTGTATCATTCTTGCATCCCTGGAATAAATCCTACTTGATCATAGTGTATGACCTTTTTAATGTATTGCTGGATCTGGTTTGCTAGTATTTTGTTGAGGACTTTAGTATCTATGTTCATCAGAGATATTGGCCTGCAATTTTCTTTCTTGTGTCTTTACCTGGTTTGGGGATTAGGATAACCCTGGCCTTGTAAAAAGTGTCTGGGAGTCTCTCCTCCTCTTGAATTTTTTTTTTGGAATAGTTTGAGAAGGGTAAATGTTAGTTCTTCTTTGAATGTTTGGTTGAAGACTTTTTCAACACATTTGCCCATTTCATGATAGGTGACTTACGAGTGCACCTGCCCACACTGTGTTGAGTGTTCAGAATTTTTGACCAAAAATGGCATGATCCCCATGCCCCACCCTCCCTATTTACCTGATCTAACCCTGAGTAACTTTTTTTGTTTACCTGAATGAAAAAAAAGTCCTCAAAGGAAACCGTTTTGCCAATGTGGAAGAAGTGGGAAAAAAAAAACCTAGCAGAAACACTAGAAAGCATCAAAATCAACAAATTCAAAAGCTGTTTTAAGCAGTGGAAAAAATGTTTCAATAGGTGTATTGCATCAAATGGAGAGTATTTTGAAGGCGACTGAAGTTTAAACATGTAAGAATAAATACACAATTTTTTATAAATAAATTATGAAGATTTTTCTGAATTTCCTTTTATATAAACAACATATATAAAAATAATTTATTTGGAAAGATGAAGCATTATTTTTAAAAAGTCAAAGAGGAATGCTATTAATAAAAACACGATATCAAAGGGGAAGAATCCCTTCAGTAAGCTCATCAGTAAACTGGTCACAGCTAAGAAAAAAATCAATGACTTAAAGATATGTCAATAGAGATTATCCAAATTCAACACAAAAGGAAAAAAAGTGAACAAAACCAAACGGTGGATAAAAGAGCTCTGAAACAACATATGGTCATAATCCATCTAACATATGTGTAATTAAAGTCCCAGAAGAAGAGAAAGAGAATGAGGAAAAACATACTTGAAAAAATATTGGCTGAGAATTTTCTAAAATTAATGCAAGACAATAAACAAGAATCCGAGATATCCCCAAGCACAGTTTTAAAAAAATACACATACCCAGACATAGTATAATTTAACTGTTGGAAACAAAAGATAAAAAGAAAATGTTGAATGCAACCAGAGGTGGAAGTTGGGAGAATTTCAAAAGAGAGAGAAGTAAGAATTAGAGGAGTCCACTTTTTGGACCCTAAGCAAGCCAGAAGACAATAAAGTGACACATTTAAAATGCTGAAAGAAGAAATTATTTCTTTTTTAACATTTTAGGCATGATAATGTTGTTATGTACTTTTTTTTCTCAACAGCCCTTCTACTTAAAGATTCACTAGGGATTGCTTCCAATAATCAGGAAGGAGGGCCCCCTGGGGGGATGAGGGCAGAGATACAGCGAGACTGACCATGAGCTGATGATGACTGCAATTAACTGATGAGCACGTGGAAATTCAATATGCTACCCTCCCTACTCATGCTTTTTTTAAAAAGATGTCCATAACAGCAAATATTTTTAGTAAATGGAAGTTAAAAAAAAGAAGAAGAAGAAGAAATGGGCAGTTGAGGTAAGTGTATCATAACACATATTCCACCAAGTATATTTCTTTCCTATTTATTTATTTGCCTCTAACTGTTCCTCCAGCCTTTGATTCACAGTGGAGACCTGGTCTTACAGGTCTCCACACCGGGGTCACAGAGTGCTACAGCCGCCCCTCCCAGTAGCATCAACGCGACAAAGCCTACCAGTGCCGAAGCTCTCCTCTCCACACAGAGAGCACCGTCCCGAGTCCATCAGGTTTGAGAAGAATCTCCATCCAGCTGGGGTCTCATACACAGGGACCTTCAATGATTTGGCCACTCTGAAAAATGAAATTCGAGGCAACAGTCAATTCATATATCTCCTTTCTTTTCTGAGCACAAAAGGAAGTCTTTAGGATGTATTAATCACTTAATTACATTTCAAAACATCCAGAACAATACTGACAGTGTTTAGGATGTCAGGCCATAAGGTATAGAATGATAAATAGCCTACTCCAATGGTTCTCAAGTTTGCTTTCCCCATTATATAGAATACATTAAGTTAATGTATAGAAGATTCTTATATTTATGTTTCCCTCCTATAAATGTTCTTTTATCTTTGTGGTAAGATCCCATTTGGGGATCTCAGAATCTAAATTAAGGTGGTATTTGGGTACAGACACTTTGAAATATTGTTTGCCAGTATCCACTAAAGATGAATGTATACATATTCTACAAACCAGCAATTCTACTTCTAGAAATTACTAATGACATGTCATGGATACTGTGGTGCACTGTTCAGCTTCACACTAAACACACTCACACGTTTTAGGAATTTTAGGACTAGAACGCTCATTCTGCCAGCTGCTAAGAATGTGGATGGATGGCAGCTCACAGACGTGGCCCCCACTATCTGTGAAAGAGAGCAGTCTTGCTCAAAGTCACGTGCGCTTCCCCGCTCAGTCCACATCCAACGACTGCTGAATGAGGGACACATAAAGGTCCAGCCTCCCCGCCTGTAACTGGCACACCTCTGTGGGGCCGTTTCAGTTCTGCAGCTCCCCACAGGTTGGCTGAGACCTTTGTGTGGCTGCATCGAAGGCCAGCTTCCCTCTCTGTCCCGTCCCCTTTCTCACTCCCCCGCAGGTGTTGATCTTGAAGGCAACTCTGATCTTGATGGCAGGAAGCAATAAACTTCCTCTAAGCAAATCTCTCTCAAAGCTGCTTCTAGGAGAGTACCCTGTGTGACATTACTCAACAGAATGTGCAAAATATTTTATAAAAACTATCATAGAATCAAAAATCATAACAACTGGAACAACTCAAATGTCCATCGAAGTAGAATGGACAAATAATTTGCAATACTGAAAGGACTATTGCTACATACAACAACTTAAAGGAATCTCACAAACACTGAGTAAAAGAAACCAATAACAAACAAACATATACTGCACTGTTTCATTTTGATAGAATTCAAAAATAACTAAAACTAATCAATGCTGTCAAAATTCGGGCTCAGAGATCAAAGAGGCCAAGTGGTTTATTCAGGTCTTACAGGGGTAAAAGGCAAAGCTAGGATTTGGACCCAAGTCTGCTGAGTCTCTTCTCATGGTTCTATTTCCCTACATCATGCTGTCTCCCCAAACGTTTTAATGTGTCAAGAGGTAGATAGATCTCAAAGCATGCTGGGGAATGAACTGGTACCACAGACACTGGCCTGAAGAGTTCTACCTTTCCCCCTTGCGAGCCCCTAAAAGAAAAATACACTAAATGCCTGCCACGAGCAAGGCTTAGTTCTCTGAAGGCCCTAAGTATAGAAGACGGCCATGGAGAGGAACCAGTGAGGGTGTCTTGGTGAAAAAGCAGAAGAGCCCTGGCCGGGTAGCTCAGCTGGTTAGAGCACTGCCTTGACATGCCAAGGTGGCCAAGGTGGTGGTTCGGTCCCTGGTCAAGTACATATAAGAATCAACTGATGAATGCATGAAGTAAGTGGAACAACAAATTGATGTTTCTCTCAATTCAATTAAAAATTTTAAAAAAGAAAAGATAAAAGATGCACATGAACAGAGAACACAGTGTAACAATTTCTTTAAGTATGGTCTGTGGCCAGCTAGAGGAAAAAAAATATTTAGAAATTCTTGATACAGGTAAGTAAACACCTCCCTTTCCATAAAATTTATATATAATTAATGAGCTGAGGATCTTAAAAAAAATATGGGCTAGGTCTCTTTTAAGTTTGCTTTGAAAAAAAAAAAGCACATTTTAAATGTTTGGGTGTCACATCAAAGGGTCCGTTTTCTCTTTATTTCAGTGGTCTAAGAAAGACAGACAATTATGCTTATATCCTGGCAGGAACAATGAAACAAATCCTCCCCAAACTGTAGAGCAAAGGTAAATTTTCAGAACCATTAATTTCATGGTCAGAAGTTCAAGGAATGAGGAGAAATCCACACAGAAGCTTTCCTGCGGCAGCACATAGTGAAGCCTGGGTCAAAATTAATTTAGCAAACACGAATGCATATGATTACCAAATAGAACATGAGCAGAGGTGAGTGCGGAGGGTGTGGAAATGGATATTCTCTGACCATAACAGTCATGTACATTCAAAGCCAAGCTGGCAGATCCGAAGGGAGGAGAAAGGATTTCCCCAGTTCCCACCCTTCCCAATTAATCACTGTCAGGAGGTCATTAGGCTGAAGGATGAGGGAGCATTTTAAAGGACCGGATACTTTTATAACTATGAGCCACAGTTGGAGCTACGCAGCCTAAAAAAACAATGTGGGTAATTAAACTTTGGGATCGTGAGCACAAGTTGATTGTGTCCTAGAGTCTGAAAGGAATTTCCTCTCCCTTCTCCTTCTAATGAACTCAGGGTCCATCCCAAGCAGCATCCAGCAGACACTGCTCCCTAAACTGGTTTTTGGCAGGAGGCCCCCAGGGAGTCTCTGAAACCCGGTGGTACAAAAGCTCAAAATACAGCTGCTCATGCTGAGGGCCTGCACCCCTCTCCCTGACTGCTGCCCCCAAGTTGTGGACACAAATGCAAGAACTCACTTTCCAGGAAAGACCAGAGTATGAGAGAAAAGAAAGAAATTGAATTTGGGCCATGATTCTCCTGTAAGTGGGAGTGAACCCCAGGAGGGGAAAAGAAAAAAAAAAAAACCTCCTCAGTATGGGTTTTAATAGCCTGAACCTATTTTTCTCACACTTTCTCCCATGATATTCTCTACATGCTTCTGAAAACTGGACCATCTCCATGTTTCCAATTTGCTCTTGCATTTTTTTTCTATTCAGGTCTGAGTCCTTCTTCATACTTTTTACTTTACCTGGATTAATCCTCTCTTCCAGTCTATCTCAAAAGACTTCGCATTGCCTGCAGACCGATCTTCACTGCCCCTCTGTCACGAAGCCAGTGACGCTAAGGCTGCTAAGTGCTCAACAAATCCTCTTTTCCTAGACACCCAGCCGGGCTGCCCTTCCCGACCTCCCTCACAGTTGGCTGTGGCCACATGGCAGAGTTCCAGCCAATGAAACCCAGGTGAAAAGTGTCATACGCCCTTTCAGACCTGGATATTAAAACTTTCTATCCTCCTTGTTCTTCCTCCTTCTGCCAGTTTCGTGTGGACAAGCCCAGCAATCCTGAAGCTACACGTTGAAGATGGTGGACCCACAAGATAGAAGAATCTGAATCTCTAAATTAATATTTCAAGCAGAACGAATCACTAATCAAAAACACTCATTTTTAACTTTTGATGACTGACTTTTTAACTTCTGCTGTGTTTGATCCCTTATATATTTTGGGATTAGTTTTGTAGCAGAAGCTCCATTATCTGAACTAAGACAACCCTTGTCCTATTGCTGCAATCAGTCTGAAGTAACCCTTCCTGGTCAGCCAAGAGCAGCTTGAGGCATTTAGGCTAGACAGTGAGAGGACTTCCCACCGGAAGGCTGGGAAAGCCCATGAACAACTGTCTCTGAGAGGACACCTGCACAGCCCTCAGCCTGGGGCCTATCATATAGCTGGGGTCCCTGTGGGACTCAGTTTTCCCCAGAAGAGGTTCTTCCTAGGCTTGGCCATGTTCTCTTCCCCAGAAGGTCAGGGGCCTCTAGTGGACAGTGACAGATGATTTCATTGATATTAAAAAGTGTGAATTAGCAGAAAATAAAAACACACAGTAACCCTTCCTGCCACTGTGCTTCCTCTAACTTGGTATGGGTCTTTACGTGCACATTGTCTATGCATACGTTGCTCTCCCCTTCATGCTTTGCTCCAACACACAGACACCGCCACCACCACCAATGCGTTGGAAGTTCCTTGGAGTAGGGACTACCTCTTTTATACCTTTATAGCCAGTCCCCGTGTAGGGTAATATAGCACCTGGCCGACTTGCCCTCCATAAATTCTGTATGGTTTCAGTTGACTAATATCTATTATTTAAGGCATGCTATTGGATAGCAAAAGAGAAAATATCTATTTTTCAGTCTTCTTCCTTGTAGTGTCCCAAATATACAATTAAGTCATTTATACATGTTTTCCTTAAATTAGTCATTTTAAGCAAAGAGAATTTCTCTAGGTAGTGGTGTTGTCAAGATGAAACAAACACATTTCTTGAAGAAAGGAGGTTAAAGAATCATGGAGTGACCGAATGAGAATCAGAGGTTTGAGGAATAAAGGTTTTTTAAGCTTGCAAATAAACAACAACTGCTTATACAAAGTACACATAGCATAATACCCAGCTACTCTTGGAATCTAGGACAGATGGGTGAGGAAGGTGTGGTACTATGTATATGCGATGGAATATTATTTGGCCACAAAAAAGGAAATTCTGCCATTTGTGACAACACGGATGAGCCTGGAAGGTATTCTGCTAAGTGAAATAAGACAGGCAGAGAAAGACAAATGCCATATGGTATCACCTATATGTGGAGTCCTAAAAAAGGAATCAAGTCCAGCTCATAGAAACAGAGAGTAGAGTGGTGGTTGCTGGGGCTGGGGCATGGGGGAATGGGAAGGTGTTTGTCAAAAAGAACAAACTTCTAGTTATAAGATGAGTAAGTTTGGACCTAATGTCCAGGTTGATGACTATAGGTTATAATATGTATTATATACTTGAAATTTGCTGTGAGTAGCATTCTCACCAAAAACAGAAAAGAGTAACTATGTGAGGTGCTGAATGTGTTAATTAACTTGATTGTGGGGACCATTTCACAACATATTCAAATATCAAATCATCATGCCATACACTTTAAATATATTACAATTTTACTTATCAATTACACCTCAGTGAAGATAAAAAACAGCTAATCGTTGGTGACAGGGGTCAGGCTAGCGGCTGTCTCTGGGAGGGAGGGCGCGAGGGGGGAAAAGGGAGGGAAGGATGGTCGGAATCGTGATCTCAGGAGCCTCAGGCGTGCTGCTCTGTTTCTTGATCTAGCTCGTGGGTGTCAGACTTATTTTCACCGGAGGCCACATCAGTCTCACAGCTGCCTTCAAATGGCCAAATGTAATTTTAGGACTGTGTAAATGTAACTACACCTTAACAGTTAAGCGAGAGCTCGGCACTGCTACTGGGTAGAAACAAGGTACCGGGCCGGATAAAACAAGGTGGAGGTCCAGATTCAGCCCTCGGGCCCTGTGTTTGCCACCTGTGATCTCGATGGTAGTTACGTGGGTATGTTCACTTTGTGAAAAGTCTTTGAGCAATGTACAAGCTATATCTTTTCTTGATGTACATTATACTTCAATTAAACATTTATATAAAAGAAAAAAAGCCCCCTCTGTGGTGTTTAAGACTAAGTACATATTTGAATTAGTCAGGTTTATATAATTTCAAGACATAACCTACTAAAAATGGAGTTTGTAGCATTCTGGATACGCTGGTTAATGTCTAGCAGACAGCAAAACTAGCCACAGATTCATCCTCCAGGATGTTCCTGTCGGTGAGCTCACTCCCAGATCCCTTCTCTGCTGTCTGGCACTGCCAGCTGCAGTGGCTCGGAGGCAAAAGGCTTGTGTGAGTTTGCATTTTAGAAGCATTTCTAAGGCAGCTTACTCAACTCACAAACATGCATTAGGCAGAGCTCAGTCAGGCCTCGTTTTTGAATAGCAATCCTAAAGTCTACTCTTAAACTCATCTTTGGGGTGGAGCAACTCACACTTTCAGGTAAAATAAATATAAAATATGAGGCTGCCATCAAAAGATGACCACAAAAGTTTTTCAGCCTTGGATATAAACTTCGAAGATAGCCACTTCTTCGTAGGGCCTGTAGTATCTCAGCCTGGTCTACACCTCGAAACTCACATTTTAAATAACTCCTTCCTTGCCTGCCTTATCAGGGAGGTCATAAGATTCAAATGAGATCATATATATTAAAAAGGAAGTGCCTGACAACTGCAAAACTCCTAGAGTTTACATTACCACCGTTCTTGATATTTATCAAAAAGGAACAAGAACATATCATCTAAAGAATGTTTATCAAGTAAAGCTAAAGGCAACTGCATGTTTCATGTTCCCTCCACGCTTCTAGATTTTGGTCAATTGTAAAACAAACAAAGGCAAACCCCCAGACCCAGGGGCCTTTGCTGCCTTGTCTGGAGTTTTCTGTAGTTTTATTTTAGGTAGGTGCTATGGGTTGGGGGGGGGGGACTGGGGGGGGAATAGGAGCCTTCCCAGTGAGGTCTTAATTTTCCTAGGAAATATAAGGCAGGCGTATTTCTGAGGATCTTGACTTTACATAAAAGAAAAATTGTGGCTTTGGGAAATGACCAAAGAGCTAAGAGAAAAATATACAAAACTGAAACAATCACAGGTTCACTCTCTTAAACGAGTAAATAATCTGTAACCCTATGCCTGGGAATTAATAAGTATTTGTGTTTGCAATCTTGATGTCTGAGTACTTTGATGTAAACTGCTCCTGGTTCTCACTATTTTCAAGGAAGACACACTGGTGAGGAGCTCAGGCTGGCAAACTCGAAGCCCTGCGTGTCCCAGCTGAGCTGCAAAAGAAAACGACCGCGGCTGCCAATGACATTGCTCCCAGAATAACAAAGTGTACATTGTCTTCTTGTCCTTCGTTTTGCTTTGAATTTTTGGTTATGTAGACACTATACTGAAGATTTTAAAAAGTCTATACAACACTCTTGGAAAATTTAGAATTGAATCATTTACTCCTGTAGGCAAAAAGTAGTAAGAACTGATGTGAGAGCACTAACCCAGGAGGTAACATCTCACTAAACAAAGCTTCTTCTCATTCTTAAAACCAGACCTTAGTTTTTCCCTTCTGGGTTCAATTAACATCTTTTCCTGGATGGTCATATAGAAATCATATTGATCCTATGTCATAAAACAGGACATCTGAGCATTGGACATTAAATAAAACACAGCAACTACAAATGGACACTCATTCTAAACAAGAAACAAAGCTCAGAGAGAAAACTAGTGTTCGGCCCACGCCGCATCACCATTCCATGGGGAAATGTTAAGCAGAGGTGAACACTGGAGTACCATGGCATTACCAGTTTTCCAAAAGCAAACATCCATTTCTTGCTCTGGTGTTTCATATTCAGTAGAGCACTGGCAATGCATCCCCATGAGCGAACAGAAGAAAGATTTTGGGGAGAAAAAAAGAAGGAGCAGGATATACCATAGGTTGGGTCAAAATATAAGGAAAAGATTGATAAATTTAATCACATTAAAATTTAAAAATGTCTATTTTGTCAAAAACACCAAAAAATGGAGGTAAGCCATAGATTGCAATAAGCTATTTGCAATGCGAAACAGCTGTAAAATCAGTACCCAATCTAAATAAAGAAGTCCTGTAAATCAGGATGAAACACCCAAATGACTTAAGCAATTCCCAGAAGAGGGAGATTAACTGGTCAATATAAAAATATGGAGTAATCAGAAAATAGATAATGTCACACTCATCACATAAAAAAGAAGAAGAAAACTGAATAATTCCACATATTGGTGGCAAATCAGAAATCCAAAGATCAATGGCAGTTTGTAAATCAGTGCCCTCACTTTACAGGGAAATTTGAGACTTTCCAGGAGAGCCGATCACGCCCTGTGACGCCCAAGGCCCCTTCTCGGCACCTGTCCTAGGGAGACTGGTACTTGTACACAAGGAGACGTGGGTCAAGGATGTCTAGTACAGCACTACTGGCAAGAGACTGGCAAGAGAGGAAAACAGTGAAGCTGGAAGCAACCCAACTGTTTTTCAGTAGTGGAGCAGACTGGCTGTGGCTTATTCACACAGTGGCAAATAAACAACCATGGTTGCAGGGCTCCAGAGCATAGACGGCAAAAGAGCCACAAAGAAGAAATTAAGTGTGTACTTTTGTCTTGCAAGATTTTCTTAGATCCCTGCTATTCCAGTTACTGTTTCTCCCTCACTAATGCAACTTGAAAATCCCATGGGATATGATTCCTGCTCTGTAATAGTAGGTTTCAGATATTTGCAACTCTGAAGAATTAACAGGACCAAATGACTAAAATGATGAGACGCGGTACCATTTAGTTCAGAGAACCAGCCAGAACCAGCTGTGCCTCTGAAGGCAGAAGGCAGGTCTGGGCCCACTGGCTGTAGCCAGTTGTAATTAATCGGCCTGCACAATTCCCCAGATTCCTAGTCAGTGCTTTCCATTTGCATGGATAGGACTCAAAACCTTTCTTTTCCTTTTGTTAAGAGATGGTGCTCGTGTTCTATGTACTCTGAGCACTCTCCCCTTCCCCTTCTCCTGCTAACCTGTCCACCAACATTACAGAAAAGAATTTACCAGTTTTGCATATGAGTCTTAACTGAGACTTATTTTGCAGCTCCCTTAGGGAGTTCCTGGTTCTTCCACATGAGGAAGACAAAGAATCTTTAGGCCAAAGCACTCAAGCTTCCAGGCAGAGATGCCTGAGCAGAGACACACGCGGATCTTCATGTTGCCAGGGGTTCCCTCTGGGGATGCAAGTGGCAGGTGCCCAGGCTGGATTTGGAATACCATGAGTCACCTCACTCGAGAGCAGAGCCGTGTCCCTAATGGCTGACCCAGGTTGCTGGTTCCCGGGAAGCCAGATCAAGAAATCAGGCATCTGGGCAGGCTCTCTACATGACCTCTGAGAAAACAGGTGTTCATCACGGGAAACATGGGCAGCCACCCCTCCTGTAAGGTACCACATTCAAGGCTGCACTTACTCTTCCAGGATTTCCATCCATTACCCAGGATGGGGTTTAATTTTACTGATAGATATAAGGGAAAGTCATGCCACATTAATTCTTCTTTAATATTAATTTATCTTTGAAAAAATACTTCAGTTTAATAAGATATAGTTATGAAGAAAGAAACTAAAGCTGATGTTTTTTAGTGAGAAATGGTTTTACAGCAGAAGGTAAAGCCCAGCTTCTTCATCTGCAAAATGGAATGACAATGAATGTCCTCACTGATGGGCGGATGCCTGAGAAGCCCCAAACACCCAGAGGGATGCACAGACTTTAGCAGAGGTATTAGCATGGTTACCTCTCCAGCTGCTTTCTGCCTCCCCTCTTAGCCTCCTGCTAGAGCAAACCACTATTTTGATTGTCTCCTTAAAGCACCAAGCAGCTCAGATCCTTGCACACATAGTTCACTTAGGTGGGGACACTCTTTGTATCAGTTAAGGGTCCCAACAGGAAGAGAAGAAACACTCACACAGAGCAATCTGAGAGTTTAATACAGACACTATTGACACAGGTGCAGGCAGTGGAGCGGGAGAGCACTTGTGTACAGAGTACAGCACAGCAGGGCAAGTAACACCAGGGCTGGCATTACCCCACCCCGGGATGCATTCCCGACACCCAGAAACAGAGCTGGGCGGAGAGAGCTGCCTGTGGCCAGCCCGTGGAAACCCTACAGCGAGAGAAATAAATTCCCGAACACGTTCCCCTCCCTCTGCCTGATATCTGCTGTGCTCGCAGTTGTCCAAACCCGATGGAAACCTGAAGGAAGATGAGCCAGATCACAGAGGTCAGCCTGCAGGACAGTGAGCAGAGAGGGGACAGAAAGAGGGTCTTGGCAGCAAAGGGAAAACACCCTACACGCTCTTCATCCGCCAGACTCCCGCTGCTTCCTGACTTGCCAGGTCACTCTGCCCAGTCCCTCCTTTGTGCTGCCACTACGAACCCCACTAGTCACACACTCAGCACAGGACGTGGCACTGATGTTGGGACACTCGACTCCCTCTAATCTGTGTGCCTCTGGAGGGCAAGAGCTCTGCCTGGCACAGAGCCAGTGCTTGGAGATATTTGTTAATCCTATGCAAGCATCCCAGGTCTATCAGAACACAGGCTCCCCCTACAGGTATAAAATGTAATTTAGATTCCAGAACTAAGTCCTTCAAATACAAGTGGGAGTAAATACGTGATACCGCTGAAAGTTCAGGATAAAATTAAGTTATGGTGAACGGATTTCCAAATGGAATTATACAAAGGACTGGCTGAAAAGATTGACAACCTTACTTCTAACTAAGCGTATGTTAGTTTACCAAGTGCAGGGCTAAAAGTTTACTGTGAACAAGTAGCGGATTATTTAAAACTGACCTCTCTTTACCTTCGCGGGATTTCTCTCAGAACTAAATGCTCATTTCACTGTAAAACTTAAAGAGGGGGGTAGAAACATTGCTCGCCTTGACAAGGGCACCTGACAGGGCTGATGCTTCCCTTAGCACACGGAAAACAAGGGTTAAGGTGAACTGAGAAATGTATTCTGTATATGATCATGGCAGGGTGTACTTCAAGGGAATTTACTCTCATTGGACACCTTTGAAGAGCAAGGGAGAAGGAATGGGTCAAACACTCTTAAGTCACGTCAGGATTCCCAGCAAGGTGTCTTTCCCAGAGAGGCCCGAGAGATGAGAAGTTGGAAGAGCACCCCAGGGAAGCAAGAACACCCCTCCTCCAAGTCCTGGCTTTCAAGAAGCTCTGAGCTCAGCAGAGAGGGGCAGCCCAGCCTCAGGGTCCGCTCCTGGCCCGGCCCTGCGGGGGCATCTAGGGGTGTAACTGGTGGCTGTGGTTGACGGCAGGGTTCTTTGGTATCTGAGTCAGGCTCTCTTCCCCTAAGGAGTCTGGTCCTGGAGTTCGAGCCCGAGGGAGGCAGTAAGGGAAGAGAAAAGAAGTGGAAAAAGCAGCTGGTTGCATTCAGGGTGACCTGTGCAGCCCCAGCCCCAGCTGAGACAGACTCTAGGCATCTCTGGGGGACGGAAACCAAAATAGGTTGGTGAGAACACACAGTTCCTGCAATTAATTGGAGAAGCAGAGAATCCCCAGGGAAATAAGTCCACTCAACTGCCCTGCCCCCCCTTCTCAGAGACTGCAAAGCGAGGGAACATCATCTGTGCAGATCCATTCCATACAGAGGCTGCTGCTGGGCCTGAGTGGGAGCCTAGGAGAAACGTCATCACAGAGATGACATGGTAGCTTTTGGGCTCTAAGAACTGCTGCAGGAGCACAGTCCTGTGAGAGGAACGACTCTCTTTAGGTCAAGATCCCACGTTCTGCAGTGAAGGGATAATATAGGTGCACCACTCTGTACCTCAGCCCACGGGGGCAGCCCATGCCTTGTGCTAGAGGTGCGCCCTCTTCAGGACCCAATACTGCTGTGGAAATGTGTTGAAGCACTCCACTTTTCTTAGGGAAAAAACACATACACTTTAATGTCTTCTGCTGAAACACTGTCATAATAGTAACTATTCATGTAGGTGTCTTCAGTGGGACCGTTGCCCCCTTGAACATGGTACCCTCACACAGTTCGTGACCTGTGCAACTGGGTGCGGGGACTCAGTCGGCCTTGCCTCACCTGGATTCAGGCAGAGGAGAAGCTGCCACTCTCAAGTTCCTTAAGCATATTCCCAATGTAGCAGGGACTAAACCACACTCGCCACAGCAGTCATATGACTGAGCGTGGACCCAACAGCTTTTCTCAGTCTCGGAACTAAGACACAGCTTTGAGCAGCACACTTTCTTCTTCTCCAACCACATGCCCTGCCTGGCAGCACGTGCTGGTGTGCGTGGATGGGGGAGACCCCACCCTATGTTGTACCAAACATATTAAAGCACACCCAAATCTCACTCAAATATCTAATTTTTGCTCTGAAAGAATTTTTATAATTTTGTTTTTGAAATGATGAAGCTACAAGTCACTCATTTAATTAACTACAGGCAACAATTTCTCATTGATCATGCATACTAAGGAATCCTTTTGAAATGAGAAAATATATTTTACTCATTATTTTTCAGTGTTATGATGGCTTCTTGGGTATTAAATTTAATAAAGTAGCAATATGTTGCATTTTATATACACTAAACTAGATAATCATGTTGATTTGACTTTTTTTTTTTTTTTCATTTTGGAGCTAATGATTATTTTTCAGGTCTCTAATTTTAAGCCCTTCAATATCAAAGGCCCTAAGCAATCAACCGAGAGCATGGGAGAGGGATAAAACGACCCTGGTGCATGTGAACTGGGTAGGGGGGATGGAAATGGGAGGGGAGCAAGTGTGGGTGCATAACTCACGTCAGAACCGTAGGCAGTTTCTTGCACAATTAGGTTTCGGGGAGAATGCTTCATCTTCCCCTCCACTCCATCCTCACTACATTCTGCATGTACTATCCTTATTTTTCAGAAGGTCCTACAACTTTATGTTTGAGCATCCCACTCCAGGATTCTCTCAGCTAGCTCACATTTTCTCTGCCAAGAGCCGCTGCAGTTAACTGTGCCCATCTGGAACACCAGACATGGGCACATGCAACCCTAGCACACAAGCCAGGTGCCAGGCTTTGACATTGCCCCGAAAATCTCAAATCAGTGTCCAAGGTTCACAAAAATAAATGATCATTTACTCATCACAGATTTTCTAGCTGGATGAAATACCACAGTTGGGGGTTTTCCCCTCCATGAGACCAAATGTGCATATTCAATCCAAATAAAAGTAGGAAAACAACTTCATAGGATGAAACTTTTACAGACTCACAATTAAGATATCTGTGGAGTCCCCATATAGTGTTCTTCAAGGTCTAACCTGGTGCACAAGATTGGACAGGTTTCCCTCTGCTTTTATCTAGTCTGTGGTGCTTAATCGCTCAGCTTCTCAGAAGAGGCTAGTGCTTGCTGTGCTTTCTTCATAACATCCATTATCTGAGGTACTTATTAAACATGCAAATTCCTAACCCTTCCAATAGAAAATCTTCAAATAGTAGGTTTAGTTAGAGCCCGGGTGTCCATACTTATAGCCAGTAATGCTTCTTATTTCTAGGAGATTCTTACTTCTAGGAGGGTTTATTAAGAACACCGAGTTAAGACAAACCATATGCAAATGATGGTGATCACAACTTATGCGACAGTGCAATACACACACATACAAATACATATATATCTGTTAGTTTAACCTATCCTGCAGGTTGAATGTGACTGAAGAAGGTGGGATTCAAAGAAGGAAATGGGTGTTGGATTAGCTGCAATGGGAGGAGACAGCCTGTGTACCCACAAGTAGAAATTCCTCCTCCCTTTGAGACCTACTGCACTTCTCCCTGTTCTCCACTTTGAGTGTGAACCTAGAACTGGCATCAGGGCCCTCCTTCCCCTCCACTCTTGGGTGTGCTAGCTCTAGGGGTGGAGTGTCTGCTCTTATGGGAGGGAGTAGGGATGCAGTGGGATGGGACTGACAGTTAGTGAGCTCCTGCCTGGTCCCAGGCACTGTGCTGGGTGCTCCCACACATTCACACACGAACCCCCCTTGTGCTCTACTGCTTGTCACCCATGCAGAGAAAGTGCCCCAGTCCAGATGTTCTGTCGCAGGAGCAGTCTGTGCTGATGGAGCCACGGCTGGACTGGACAGGGTGCCCACCAGGTGGACAGAGCCACACGATGAGCATCAGGGTCACCATTTCACTTTAATGGCAATGAGGAGACCTCCGAAGCACAGTATTTCCATGAAATTTCTACAGGTTTGCAATAAACCCTTTCTTTGTCCTTGCTCTGACTTGATTTGTTTCCACTCGGACAAACCCAAATGTTTGGATTTAACAATCATTATCACCAGACTATAGACCACAACACTGAGGTACCAAGAGATTAAGCAGTGTGTCCAGGGCAGTAAACTGATAAGTGGCTAGGCGGAGATTCAGGTCCAGAACCCGTTCTCTGTACATTGAATCGTGCCAAGACATTCTTCAGGGCCTCTGAGAATACTGCTGAATGTGTTTTGCCTATAAAGAAAATCTGTAAAAGGTACACAGGATCACATAGTGGCAATTGTAGGGAATACTTGCTGCAAGAAGCAAACCTATGGCTGTCTTCTGGCAGCCATAGTAATAAAACAGCTAACATTGATTAAGCATTTGCTATGTGCTAAGTACTGTGCTAGACACTTGAAACAGATTTTATCACATTTATCTTTCCCATTTTTAGATGGCAATTTGGGGCCTTAGAGAGGTTATGTAACTTGTCTAAGGTCTCAGAGCTCGGAAGAGAAAGCCCTGTGGTTCAAGGACAGCTCTCCGTAAATTCCAGACCTGTGTAGAGACAAATGCTACAGTCCAGACAAGACTAATCTGAAATCTTCAGGAGGCTGTGGTCACCTCACTGCCGCCATGATTACTCATAAGAAGAAGTGGAGTGTCCAAGTGAATGCCAGGATGCGTGACTTGTGAAGTTCACCCTAAAAGTCAAAAGGCCAACTTGTGAAATAGGCTTGTAATGAAAACTCAGATGCCGACAACACTGGGCAGTGAGCGCGGCCCTCTGAGGTTTTCCTCCCTGGAGCTTGGCACTGGCAACCCCCTTGTGATTTATGTTTCCAAATGACAGGGCTTGCAGGCACCAGCGCTGCAGAAGCAAAGAAAATGGATGGACTGCCTGGGGACGTTTTCTCTGCCCGCACCACGTTCCCTTAAAAGGCCTCGAGTTTATATACAGTTCTGACACAGGGCGGAATCAAATCATAGCAGGGCCTCTCTTTCCCTTATATGGTCAAGTATGACAGTGGTACCCTCCCTCCTAATTTATGAAGCAAAGGAGTGGAGGAATGTTTATCAGGAGACGGGGGGATGTTTCACCAGAGTGAAGACACAAAGCTCATCTCTTTGGCAAAGGACTTACAAGACCAAGTGAAACAGAATGCATACTTGCTGGGGTTTTTTTAGTTTTGAAGAATAAACACTTTTGTTCCTCTCTTAAATATCAGCATTTCTTAATGCCAAAGAATATGCAGAGTGCTCCCCAAGTATTGGAGAAAGAGAAAAATAAATCCAGAATCAAAACTTGGAGTATTTATCCTTCATACATTTACCCCTCTCACCCTAGCCTTTTGTTTCTCCACTAAACATACGTGTGCTCACGTACACACACAGCATGTACCCAACCACACACACAGCATGTACCCAACCAATCAAGCATCTGGAAAGAAAGGAGTATTTCATTTGAAACACAACACAGAAATAGGACAGGGGACCAGTCAACTACAAAGAGTTCCTATTGATCAAGGGCCTTAGCCATGTTGTGAGAAGTTACAGACCAAGTTTTCTCACCCAGTCTCTGTCCTACGACTGAAACCAGGGACGACGAGAGGCTGTACTAAATGAGAATGTGTGGGGAGGTGCCTTGTCCATCATAAATCGGATGATATTCAAAGTTAACTCAAACACTGTGGTAACGTCCTCATAGAATCATTACTTTTAAAATTAATTTTTATTTACTATACGAGTGGATTTCTTGTCACTATTTAACTATTTCCACCCTTTGTAATTCACTTCCTTTGCCAGGACTCTGAATCTACTTGGAGTACATGCTGGTTCCAGTGACCAAATTCTTCTATCCTGCCTCAAAAAAACAAGGAACCCTGGGGCACCCACTCTAGGTTTTAATGGCACTTTGTACAAGCTAGTAAATACAGATTCAGGCATTTGATACGCATAAAACATATTCCTTTACCATTTACAAACGACATGTATGCAAGGAGCACTGTGATGTGAAACTGAATACCTGAAAAAGCACTGAGAGATCCCCCAATAAAGGCTGCAGTACAAATCACACTCAAGAAAACAGTGGACCACGTTTCCGTCAGTGTAACTCCCACAATGAGACATGTTTAGTGTGAAAGTGTAGCCTGGAGGTTCAGCTGCTTAAAACCAGAAATTTAGAAATCAGACCACGGTGATCCCAAATAGATGTCTTCACCGGAAAAGGTGTTATTTAAGATCCTCATACAATTCACACAAAAAGGAAAGCTCTCAAAAGGTCTTCATGCAGACTCTCTGTATCCCACAGTTTCATTGCGTGGCTGCATGTGGAGCAGAAAGAGTGAGCGTGTGAGAGGAGAGAATGCGGAGCCCTGGGTTGTTGCACGCCCTGGCCATCCTGGTGTCCGCTATCTTCCCAGCACCTTCACACTACCTGGGGGGCCTAGGAGGGAGCTTTGAGGGGCATGCCAGTTGCCCAATTTTAAATATCTTTAAATACCTGTAGCTCCGACTGAGGAGGTTTTCTTCTAGGGACTGAGTACCAAACAGCAGGTATGCCAAACCACCTGCCTCATTTTACTTAAAATATAGATTTTGGGGCTCCACTCAGCATGCCTGAGTCAAAATCTCTAGAGATGGGGCCTTAGAATCTGCATTTTAACAGGGACATCTCCATCCACTCAACCCCCATAAGATTCTTATGCACTGTAACCCTTAAGAATCATTACTATAAGCATTCAAAAAATTCTGTTGTATTTAATACAGTCTTATACCTAGCTAAGGAACACAGTCATGGCCAAAAGTATACTTCTCTTAAGATATTAGCAAAAAGGATCTGAAGGAACAGATAATCCAACCCCTTAATCCTTTAAATAAACCCCTACATCCTTAAAGCAGAGCTCTAGGCAGAGTAACTAACTTGCCAGCTATGGCACAGCCCTTTGGGGGTTCTGGGCCAGGTCCAGTTCCTAGACTATTGCTGGTTCTGTCATAATACCAAATGTTTCCCCCATCCCTTCCTGCACTGCATCCAAACCCGTCCATGCACTTTCTGTTGCTGTTTTGGTTAAAATGTAGAATAACCCTCCATGGTGATCTGGAAAGTGTTGCTTCTTCCTGCCCTATATCCAACCCCTTATCAAGGAATCAGAATTTTATTTTACTTTTGTAGAACTACTCCTTTCCCCACTGCATGGCACTCAAGGTGATCCCCTCTTCTCTGGCCAAAGAGCAAGCATGTTTCTCAACCTAGACTAAGTACACGCTAAATTTTAAGTTAAAGAGAGGAAAATGTGTAGTTCCTGCCTTGATCTGGAAGGCAATTCTCTGAAGACATTGCTGATACATAATTCTTGTCACCCAGGATCTTTTTAAAAAAGATTTTTATTTATTTATTTTTGAGAGAAGGGAAGGGAGGGAGAAAGACAGGGAGAGAAACACTTATGTGAGAGAGAAACATTGATCAGTTGCTATGTGTCCCTACCGGGAACCAACCTACAACCTGGGCTTGTACCCTGACCTGAATCAAACAGGTGATCTTCTGCTGAGCCACACCAGTCACAGCAGGTTCCCATTATTTTTGAGGCCACTTTTCCCTTGGTTCTGAGAGTTACCCCTTATCTTTCCATTGCATTCCTTTTTGTAGGCCAAGAACCCTACTTTACCCCGGCTTCCTTAACCCCAAACCATAACTGTACAAGCATTTGAATCACTCCTATAGGAATGGAAGTTGGGGTTAAATATATCCATTTGGAAAGAGAAATACTGTGAGATTTTGCAGTTGGATGGGTGGGGATGCAGAGCTGGAAACCCTCATCTGCATCAATACCACTCCACTCAATCCAAAAAGCTCAGTCTTTGCCTTTGATCCCCAAGCACCCCGGCCCTAAACTGAAAGGCTTAAGATTCTATCTGTGCAGCTGAAAACAGAAATAGCCATGAACCCACAACTGTGAAGTGATCCAATGCACGCAATCTCAAGATCCAGCGCCAAGAAGTTATTGGGCTTACCACATCTGCACAAGTAGACAGACTCTCTTCCTTGTAGGGTTTTATCTTTAATGTCCTCTCCCTAGAGCAGCCTGTGGTCCCTGACATGCGGTACATCTGTGTGCAATTTCCACATAATAGGAGCAAAGCTCAGTTATTTTAAAGCCACAAGTGCCATTAAGAGGTCTTTCTGCCAAAACCCGTATGGCTCCTTTGTTACAAAGCTACACAAATATTTGTGTTTTCTGTTTGACTTGGCAGCAAGGCAAACTTTCAGAGTCTCTACTGCTCTTGCTTTGAGATGACTAGTCTGTCTTCTGTTCCAGGTTATGGCCTATTTACTGCAATTCTCCAAAATAAGTTTTAACTTTTTTGAGGGGAGTTCCAAATCTCTGTTCAACAGGCCCATCATTGAATAGTTACTCCAGAGAAGTATTATACAACCCAGAACCCACCTTAGCATTAAGAGGAAAACTTTAAAAATGTATTCTAATTTTAAAAATGAACCCACAACATATCCTGGCCAGTGTGGCTCAGTTAGCTGGAGTGTCATCCTGTAACTGAAAGGTTGCAGGTTCTATTCCCTATCAAGACACATTGCTAGGTTTAGGGTTTAGTCCCCAGTCCAGGCATGTACATGAGGCAACCAATAAATGCTTCTTTCTCTCTGCCTTTCTCTATTCCTCTCTCTCTAAAAGCAATGAAAATATATCCTCAGGTGAGATTACCTGTATTTTTGCTGTGTATAATGCACACTTTTTTTTGCCCAAATTTTTTAGGGAAAAATGAGGATGTGCATTATACATGGGTGGTACTAATTCCATATCTATATAAATGTCTTTAACTCTTTGATTTATGTGTATGCATTAAAAGTGTAACTCTTGAAAGCAACAATGATATCCATATACAAAATAATACCCTGGGATATGACAATTGGTTTTGTTTCTAAGTATAAATAGTAAGAAATTGAATTAAAAACTAAAACGAGAATTCTGGCCAAGATGGAAGTGTAGGTATAATGTACACTTTGCCTCCTCGCACAACCAAAAGAAGGACAACAACAAATTTAAAAGCAAAAAATAACAAGAACTGCCAGAAAATATAACTGTACAGAAGTCCAGCAGCCAAGGAGTTAAGGAAGAAACATTCATCCAGACTGGTAGAAGAGCAGAGATGGGCAGCTGGGGTGGAGAGGACTGGCAGCAAGGCAGTGGCTGGAGTACTGGTGCAGGCAAGGTGGCGGATGGCAGACCAGGAGATGAAGCAGCTGGCAGTGTGCAGTCCCATTCATGTGTGAATAAAATATGTATATTTTAAAAACTAAATGAAAGGCTTTATTCCTGAAAATTTGGGCCAAAAACATGAGTGCACATTATACAGGTCAAAATACAGCAGCTAGATTGATGATAGACAGATAGATAGATAGATAGATAGATAAAAATTAACCTATAATAAAATAGATTTTCTGCTGTTTTTGATTCTGTGAATTTTGATGTATGTATGGATTCATGTAATTAGCACCACAATCAGGAGACAAAACATTTCCATCACCCTCAAGAAACACCATATACAGTCACATCTGTCCCTACTCCTAGCCCTCGTAAGCACTTCTCTGGTTTCACCTCCATAGTTTTGCCTTTTTGAGTAACAAATAAATGGAATCACAGTATATGACATTTTAAATCAGACTCCTTTTACGCGGCATAATAACTTGAGACTCATCCAATTTGTTTGTGTATCAGTAGTTCCATTTTATTGCCAAGTAGTATTCCATTGTATGACTATATCCACGTACCACAGTTTGTTAGCCACTTACCTGTTGAAGGACTTTGGGTTGTTTCCAGGTGGGGGATATTATGAACCAACCTATAAACATTTGTGTCTAGGTTTTCGTGTGAACATAATGTTTTGGTTATCTGGTAAATACACAGGAGTGGGATTACAGACTCATGCGGTAATCATCCATTTTTTATAAGCAATTGATAAACTTTTCCAGAGTGGCTGTAAGTCCCATTTTGCATTCCCACTAGTGGTGTATTAGAACTCCAGGTGATGCACACCACCATCAGCACTTGGTATTGTCTACATATTTTTTTTATTTTAGCCATCCTAATTGTCATGTACTAGTATCTCATCCTGGTTTTAATTCACATTTTGTAAAGGCTAATTATGTTGAATATCTTTTCCTGTGTTTATTTGGTAGCCATACATTCTCTTTGAACCAAATCTTTGGCTATTTTTAATTGAATTGATGATTCCAACTCTTTCAAAATGTTGCAAAGATTATACTTTCTTCTATGAATTGCTCTACACTTTGGTCAAAAATCATCCGGCCATATTTAGGTCTATTTCCTGACTTTATTCTGTTTCATTGATCTCTATGTCTACCTCTTGGCCAATACCACGTTGCTTTCTGCTAACCAGAAAATGTGATTCCTTCAGCTTTATCCTTTTCAAAACCATTTTGCCTATTCTAGTTCCTTTGCCTTTCAATATGGATTTTGGAATCAATCTGTCTATATCTATGTCCTATGGGAATGTTTGTTGGAATTGCATTAAATCTATAGGTCAAGTTGAAGATAAATGAAACCTGTGCTATGTTGAATCTTCATGGTATTTAAAAAAAATTTTGCGGCTTTTTCAGTATATACGTCTTATATATGCCATTACTAATTTATAGCCAAGAACTGTATTTCATTCTGTCGAGCAATTATAAATACTATTGCTTTTTTTCATTTCAGTTTCTAGCTGACCATTGATAATGTATAGAAATACAACTGACTTCTGAGTGTTGACTTTGTATCCTCGGATCTTCCTTCATTAGTTCTAGGACTTTTTGTGGATTTCTTAAGGTTTTCTATACAGAAAATCATAGCATCTGTGAATAGCAACCACTTTATTTCT
This sequence comes from Tonatia bakeri, assembly GCA_004024845.1. Lineage (NCBI taxonomy): Eukaryota > Metazoa > Chordata > Mammalia > Chiroptera > Phyllostomidae > Tonatia > Tonatia bakeri. The sequence goes on along the minus strand of PVIA01006026.1, from coordinate 81,990 downwards.
TCCTTTTCCACTCTCTTTACCTTTTAATTCCTTTCTGTGCCTTTCCACATTAGCTAGACTTCCAGTACCATGTTAAACAGTAGTGGTGAGAGTGGACAACTTTGCCTTGTTTCTGATCTTGTTTCTGGCTTTTCACCATCAAGTATAATTTTAGCTCTAGGCTTCTTTGCAGATAGCCCTTATTAGATTGAAGCTCTCTTCAATACTAGTTTTAGTAAATGTTGAGATTCTGTCAAATGATTTTTTGTCTTGACTGATATGATCGTGTGGTTTTTCTTCTTTAAACTGTTAATAAAGCAGATTATATCAATTGTTTTTTGGATATTAAACCAGCCTCATACTTTCAGAATAAACCCCTGCTTTTCTTTTTGTATATTAGTTGAGTTTACTATGATAATATTTTCTTAAGGGTTTTTATACCTATGTTTACAAAGGATTTTGGTCTGTATTTTTTTTTTTCTTATACCATCTTTGTCTGGTTTTAGTGTCAGAATAATGCTGGCCTCATTAAACAAGTTGGGAAGCATTTCATTCTATTCTATTTTCTGGAAGAAACTGTGTATAATTCTTAAAAAAATATTTGGAAAAATTCAACAATGCAACTATCTACACATGAAAGTCTTTTTTTTTTAAAGTTTTTAGACCATGGATTCAATTTCTTTAATAGCCATTGAAATGTTCAAATTATCCATTTGATTTTGGGTAAGTATTAATAATTTGTATTTTTTGAGGATTAGCCAATTTCATTTAAGTTGTTGAATTTATTCACAAAGACTTGTTTACAGTGCTCCCTTATTATTTATAATTTGTCTTCTCTTTTTCTTAGTCTCACTAGATTATCAATTTTCTTTGTCTTTTTGAAGAACCAGGCTGTTGGTTTTTTTAATTGTTCTATTTTCAACATCATTGATTTCTGCTCTTATTATTTTCTTCTCCTTGTGTGTATTTATTTTATTCTTTTTTTTCTAGTTTCTTGAGGTGAAAGTATAGATTATTGACTTAAAAACTGTCTTTTTTAATATAAGCATTTGATGTTACAAGTTCTCCCATCAGTACTGCCTTATCTGTATCCCACAGATTTTATATATTGCATTTTTATTTTCATTTAATACAAAATATTTTCTAATTTTTCTTGAAACTTTCTCTGATCCACATGTTATTTAGAAGCATATTTAGCCCTGGCTGGCATAGCTCGGTGGATTGAGCGCGGGCTGCGAACCAGGCATCGCAGGTTCGATTCCCAGTCAGGGCACATGCCTAGGTTGCAGGCCATGTCCCCCAGCAACCGCACATTGATGTTTCTCTCTCTCTCTCTCTCTCCCTCTCCCTTCCCTGTCTAAAAATAAATAAATAAAATCTTCAAAAAAAAAAAAAAAGAAGAAGCATATTTAGAAGTATATTTAATTTCCCAGTGTTCAGAGATTGTTCTGTTATCTGTTATCAAATCTTAGTCTAATTCATTTATTGTCAGCAAACATACATAATTTTCATGGCTTCAATTCTTTTACATTTCATTTATTTGTTTATTTGTTTGTTTCGATGAACCACAATATGGTCTACCTTGGTGCATATTCATGCTCTTGAAAAGAAAACATAGTCTTCTGATGGCTAGAATATTCTGTACATGTCGATCAGATCCTGCGGAAGGATACTGTTGTTCCATGTCTTTCTGAACTTCTGTCCTAGCAGTTCTGAGAGGATGTTGTTGATCTCTCCCTCTATCATTCTAGATTTCTTTATTTCCCCACCCTGTTCTGTCCACTTTTGTTTCATGTACTTTGAAGCTGTTTTTAGGAGCATATACATTCATAATTATATCTTTTTAGCAAACTGACCAAATGTATTTTTAGTTTCCAACTAAAACTACAGTACAGTTGAGTTCTCAAAATCTACATATACTCTTCAGGGTCAAATCCATGCGTGTGCAGCTCAGGAATAGCTCAGTGGTTCATACGTAACTTTGAGGGTCATTTTCTATGACTTTGCACTCTCTTTGATCTCCCTGATACTTTCCAGCTTCCTGGGACTCTTTTTCATACTCTGATCAGAAGCTTAGGGTTTTATTTACTCTGTTCTGCCACATACTTCCACGTCTGTCCATGTTTCTTGGGGGCGAGGGTGGGGGGAAGGCAGGCAGTGGGAAGGCAGGAAAGAAAAAAAAAGTGACTGTTTTTCCCTGGTCTCTTGGAACCACTTCCCCTAGTAAGAGGAAAGTTTCTCTCTCCCCATGTTTTACGCTCCCACAGGCCACCTCACTACTACTGCCACTGCTGCCCCCAGGAGTGCTTGGGTGCCATGGACTGAGAATTGAGAAGTGAAAGGGCAAAAAGCAAAATGGGAAATTTCCTTACACATTCTCTCTCTGGCTATTAGGCAAATTGAGCCTGAAATAGAGGACTTCTGGAGTTCTACGTGCAGGTTTCAGGCTGGGCTGGGTTCAAGCTGGAAGATACTAAGCACACCACCACTTTGGCGGTACTTTAATTTCCGGTCTTCTTCTCCTGCTGTCTGCTACTATTTACTTTTCCAGAGTCCTCAAATAGCTGTTCCATACATCTTGTCTGGATTATATAGCAGCATTCAATGAAAAACAGGTGGATAAAGTATGCTTACTCCATCTTATTCAAAACCAAAACCAAGAGGGAAGATTTTTAGACATTCAGACTCCCCGGCTCCACACCAGACCTACTAGATACGAAAGAGGAGCTGGAAAGGAGGGGACAATATAGATGTTTGGAGAGCACCACAGAAGATGTTGATGCACACCTGCCGTGCAGAGCCATTTCTTAGAATACGGTGAAATAGCTATAGGTTACATGCAGCTGCTCCGATCCTACCCCAGGTCCCTTTGACAAGGACTAAAGGTTAAGAAATCTGGATCCTTAATCAAAAATTGCAAACTCAAATACCTCCACAGATCATGTAAGTCACACAGAGGTTAAGCAGCCAGCTGGACCTAAGGAATGATGGAGATGGTGAACTACAAAGTCCATGTATATTGGGGGCAGCCTCCACTAAGCTCCAAACAACTGTTTCTATGGGGAAACGCAGGCCTAGTAGTGTAGTGTCAGAAGAACAGTTTTTAAATAAAACAACAACAATCTGGATTTTTATAGAGAATCTCCTAATGTTTAAATGTTAGCAAAATTATTCAAAAGTAAGTGTGGTGATTGCTGGGCGGAGGCGGTGAGGGAAGGTAGAAGAGGGTAAAGGGGGATAAATGGTGAAGGAAGCAGACTTGACGTGGGGTGGTGAACACACAATACAGTGTACAGATGCTGTGTTGTAGAATCGTGCACCTGAAACCTGTATAATTTTGTCACCCCAATAAACTCAATTAAAAAGAAAACAAACAAACAAACAAACATATCATTCCATTGCTTAAAAAATAACTTCATGGCATTGGTTTGCTATATTGGGTCTAGAGAGAAGCTGGTAGTGTTTCTGTAATTTGGTTGTACATGTATAGTATACGATTGTGTGCGTGTCCCTTTGAAAAATTCATCTCTGTTTTTGAGATGCCTGTGGATGCTCTACACATAGCAAACCAGTCACTGTTTGGAAACTTAGTGGTGCAGCAACAAGTGCAAAATATAACACCCTTTGGAAAGAGGCATTCACCACCTTACAGACTGTTGCCCATGGACGGGGCTCCCTGAGGAATTACTAAGGACTCCCCTCTCTTTAGGCTGTCACTTCATAAAACGGGCCAAGCTTCCTTTCCCCAGCTAACAACATCCTTTATCAAAACTTCTTTCAACAAAAACCCAGAGGAAATGAAACAAGTAGAGGAAATTAGTCAAGGAGAAAAATCTCAAAAATTATAATTAATTTATGTTGCTAAGAATTTTTAATATGCAAGTTACTAAAGGGTATGCGACAAGCCTCATTTGCTTTTAATTTCACAGTGATGTGACCCAATGGGGATAATCAAGTGAAATGTATGCTATAAACATCTTCATATACAAACCTGTTCTTATTTACTGTTAATAATAGAAAACCAGGAGTTAGTTATGTATAAATATGACACCATATCTTAAATTCAGTGAAGAAATTCATTAACACAGGTAAATTTACACTTAGTTCCAAGCTGGTTCACTTAACTAGCAAAAGCATGTTGCTATGAAAATACAAAAAAAAATTAAATGTTACAATGTGTCAGGAAATATATTTGAGTGCATGGAATAGCGTAAAAAGCCTTGGAGTCAGATAAAACTGGATTTGAATTCCAGCCCCCTTAACTTTAACTAGAGTTTGACCTTGAGACTTGGTTTCTTCATCTGCAAAATGCAGTTAATAATGAAAGTTTTTGACTCAGGTTTTCTGGTTGCAAGAAACAAAGTCTCAACTCAAGTTACCTCAAATAATAGGTCAGGACTTTGTGGGATGAAGAAGTATATAAAAATATGCTTAAAAATGGGAACACAGAAATATTGACTGTAAAGCCCAGCCTTAAAGGAAATCCGGGAAACACCGAGCACCAGGCTTCAGGAACAGGTGTTGTTTGGGAGCAGAGGCAGGTACACATTTTGTTATGTGGCTTGTCACCCCCCAGACCCAGCCACCCCTTCTCCCTGGCTTCCTCTCCTGCCAGTGGTTTCCACTACATGTGTGTTTTTTAACTTTATCTTCCAGGTTCTGTTTCTCACCTTTCTGGCTTACCTATCCGTAATGTCCACTCTCTCGTGACCGTCACGGCCCCACCAGAGTCCTCCTATCTATAAGCTTCTGCTCTTAGTGAGAGCGCTTACTGGGCTCTCACTAAGTTCAAGATTTATTAGAAAAAATCTGATAGTGTTAGTAATTCCCTATTTATGAAGAATGTTTTGCTCTATTTCAAAGGATATACTGTCTGGGAACAGGCCACATTTGAGCAGGTGGACAATCATTGGCCTAATGTGTTACGGCTCAAATTTATTTCAAAAACCAAATTAACACCACCCTCTGGCATAAGAGCAGTAATCGTTTATTTGGGATGCACACTCACCCTGCTTAGGATGCAATGTCACAGAGGGATCCAAGTTCTGATGTGAGGTTTCATATCTTTGTCTAACTAGCACACAAACTATTTACAAATAATCTTTTATATAGTAGGCCTGAAAGTATCCTACCATGGGAAATTCTAAACTATACCCTTATTGGTTTGAATAGATTTCAAATGTACACTCTGATATTTGCTGTGTTAAACTGGGATTGTTTCCTGAGGGGCTCCTAGCAACCAGAGAATATGGTATTTTACAGAGCGTGGTTCCAGACATCTGCAGACTCGCTCAGTTCGGTAAGTAAAGCGTCAAACCCCATCACCCTACCTTTCTCCTTCTTTTGGCTCTGAGCCCTCCATAAGCAGAAGGTTGAAGGAAAACAAACCAATACCTTTGCCAGCATCTTCACTTTATTTATGTATTTGATTTTTACAAGGCTCAGTGATCAAAACGTGGCTTTTAGATGAAAGATTACTATCACATAAGCGCTGTATCTGACTTGGAACTTGATTAAAACCAAATCTGTTCAATGACCAACGGGTCAAATGTGACCTATCCAAGTACTGGGGAACATTGAAGAGCACACATAAACACCCAGTCATCAAACTGATTTGAATTGGATAAAATAAACAAAATCTGGCCTAAACGGGAGTTTGTTCGGCAGTGTCTCGTAGCTTTCAAAAAGCCCTGAAAGAAAAATTCACAGCTTGAATGTCTCAAAAGAATCTTCCAGGGGGTTAATGGATTTGTTTACTAATCAGAGCTAAATCAGAAGGAACTTAAATAAGCTTTGCCCTCACCAGTCTTTTAAAGAGCAGATACACACATGGGTTTGGAACAGCCCTACATAATTCTCTGAATTTAGGCAACACCAATTTGTTACACAAAGATTCATGAGCAACCACTGAAACTCAGAGGTCTTTGCTCCACTTCCCTGATTTCACAGAGAGGAAGCTGACAAAGAGAGAGGAAGAGGCAAATTAAGCAGCAGAATTCAGATTAGAAAACATGCCTTTTGGAGCAAAATTTTTTCTTTGGAAGGAGGTGTCAACTCTGTAGCAGCAATTACAATTTTGATAGCACACTCTTTTTGACCTAGAAATTACACTTTCAGGAATCAGTGGTATAGAGATAGTAGTATAAGTGTGCAAAAATAATATACACCAGGGTATAAACTGCACCATTGTTTCTAGAGTGAAAAATGAAGTGACCTACAGGTCCAACAACAGGGAATTGTTGAGTACAAGAGTTAATCATTGTGCAATGGAATGAAAAAGCTGTCAAAAAGAATACAGTACATTTAAATGTCCTGACGTGGATATTCATGAAAAACTATAAAGTGAAAAAACAACAACAACAATTTTCAGGTCAAAAAACAAGTATGACCTCATTTTTTTGTTTCTTAAAAAAGAATTAAAACTTTGTGTGTGCAATGTGAGGGAGTGGAATTTTTAAAAACGAAAAGAAATGTGACAAAAGGACTTCTTTAAGGATAATAAAGTAGCCCTTGCTGTATGCCAATAACCTGAGGCGTGCAGCAGGCCAGAAAGGCTCTTGGGCTGCAAACGGCTCACGCAGGTACAGTGGGAGCTCCAGGGGTGGGCTGGACAGGGGAGGCTTCGGCAGTGCACTGATCTCCAGCAGCCACCACCACCCTTCCACTCTTTGATTTGGGAAAGGATGTTCTCTTCACCTTGCGTAAAGTGCTGTTCAAACCAAGTTTCACACTCTCCAGCACTTCCACCCAGCCGCTCCCTTTAAGTATTCCTAGAGGGAATTTCTGGAAAACCACAGCACAGGGTCCTGGAAAATCCACCCTCCTATGGGAGAGCTGGAGTAGACTCAGACTGTGTCTCTGTTATACAAGTTCTAAAAGGATATTGTAAATGTTATTATCGGAGGTTTCTCCAAGCACACATTCCATTGCCATGGGCTTGAAAATTGTAGACAAATTGCCTCTTTTAGAAAGCTTGACCTAAGCTAAGTAAAGCAAGAGCTTTAATAGCTACACTAAATCCTTGTGTTCTTTTTACAAAATGCTTTTGAGGCAGAGACAAATTTCTTGTTCGAGCATTCCTAGTCACATGCTGAATTGTCTCTGCCTGCTTAGCGTCTCCTCTCTGCCCACCCTCTAAGGAAATTTTTTATCTTCCAACTTAATTGCTGGGTTCTTGTGATACAGAATTGCAAGAATGGGAAGAAAGAGGTTGGAACAGAAAGACAGAATCCAAGATGTGAAAAAAGAGTGGGCAGTGCTGGGCAATGTGGGAAAGAAGAGCGGGGAGAAGAACGGCCCCGGGTGGGCTGCAGCAATGAGGAAGCGAAGAGGAGGAAGATGACAATCTTAGACGAGATGGCTAGGATCTGTCCTTGGAGTCCCCCCTAAGTGTCTTCTGAGAACTACAAGCAAAATTTAGAACCACTTTTCATTTGTTTTTGGTTGTTTCTTTGAATGTCACACTGCCCTGAGACTTGGTGACATAGGCCAGAATGATGACAAATATCTCATGATTAAATTTCAGAACTGTAGAGAAGGGGAAAGAATACTGTATTTCCGAAAGCATTAATTTTCGAGACCTATTTCAAATAGTGTATGCTTATTCTTCAGGGTGTTTCTGTATTTCAAGTAATATATCTAAGATAACAAAAGAAGCTTTCATTTGAACTTCCCTTTCAAATAAAGACCAAAGGTATCAAGAAAATAGAGCAAATAATAACCAACCTTAGATACCCAGATATCGTTCCTCCTCTGAGCAATGCAAACACTGAGTCGTATTCTAAATCACTGGCATTCAATCCTATGAAAATGGATTCTGAGGTTCAAGCCCATACCTGGCAGTTGCTCAAAGGAAGAATGTGGAAGACAGGAAAAAAGAAACTGTCTTAAATTGCAAAAAAAAAAAAAAAATAGTTTAGCTCTATAAAAGTTTTCTGAATAGTGACAACTTAAATTCTGGGATGAAGACCTGAGAAAAAGTATGGCCTATTCTTCTTCAGATGTTGGGACAAATAAAGCGAATGCTCTCTAATCCAAGACAGTGTTACTCATAAGAACCAATAAAAACTTGCACATGGGAAACTTTTTCACTGCTTATATACCACTTCATTCCAAAATATACTTGTTTCATTTAACTTCCAAAAACACTGTCAAAAACCATTGTCAGTCTGTGAGTTTTGTCTTTTGTGGGATATAAAAGCAACAAACACTTCGTGAAGGGATAGTATTGTAATATTAATTGGAAGTTTGGATTAAATCTTTGATATAAGTTTGTGTTTTACAAATTTATAAAAAGAGTAAACTGAGTAAAAAGACCTTGGGACCATAAGCCACTAAGGAGACAAAGCTTATCTTCCTGGTAGGGGTGCCACCTCTGCCCCTTTTACTTCATCCTGGTTGGTCCCAGGCAGATGACTGGTTAGCCAATGATGGGTAAGATTCCTCAAAGGAGGGATGACCTAAAACCGGCATGGTGATGAAGGGGCCCTCAGGGAAGGACTTGGGGGCTATAGAAAAAGGGGATGATGGACCCTCACCCCTTGGTTTTGACATAGTCTGAATCATCATTCTGTCTGCAAGAAGTCTCCTAATCTCTTGGCTGCCTTACTTCCCCTGCCTGATTTAAGCCTGAAACAATGCCAGAGGTAGGTGCGGCCCTGTTCTAGAAAGGGCAGGTTTCCCAGGGCAATGAGGCCTAAGAAAGAATGCGTAAAATTCTATGAAACTTACTTTGCTAATACCCTCAATTTAAATGATAAGGGTCTAAGCATGAAGGAGTTTGTTCCCCAAAGTTTTATGGCCTTTTAGCTATCTGACCCTAACTCAGAATAAGCCCTCAGAGTTCTTTGAATGCTATCTATTGTTTGATCATTACTACCTGACAATGACTGATGAGTTTTACATATACACCCTGTATTCCTATGCAAATTAAACCCAATAAAAACCCATTGAGAAATAGGGCCCTGGCCCTTCTTGGTCGACTTTTCACATTTGTGGCAGGTGGGGAGTCTCTGCAGGCAGAGCCCTCCCCGCCACAGAAGCAGAGAATTAATATTTTTTGAGATCTTTAAGGTAATAATGGTAACTGATGCACAGAGAAAGCTTACTATGTTCTAGGAACTGTTCTAAATGCTTTAGAGTATTACTTCATATAATACTTATAACAAGACTAGTATAATCTTCAAAATAGTACAATTACTCGAGCAGACACTAAAGAATTCTATCCATATACCTTGAATCACTGGAAGCATCTAAACCAAGACAATTTTCATCTTCATTTTGCAGACAAGGAAAGCAAAAGATAGAAAGGCTAGATTTGCCCAAGATCAGCCAACTAGTAAGTAGCAGAGTTAGAATCGGAACTCAGCACTTCACCACTGATACCACCTCGCCAGCTCTGTGGCAAGGATTTTACCCACACAATCTGAGTTATGGGGAGCATTCTCCCCCAAACCAAACACTCATAAAAGCTCTTTAAGTTTCATATGTACGTATGAGAGTGAAGAATGTGAAAGATAGAGACAGCAACATCCAGCGAAAACTGGTCTCCTGCAGCTGCTTTGAATTAACATTGAGAGCCAACATTAAGAAATGAGAAGCACAGAGCGGAGTTTCCTCTAAAAGGCACTCCTGGAAATCCTGGTTCCTAGCAGAATCACAAACTCCAGATATATATTTCCATACTCCTGACAGGTTATTAGATTGCAGCTGAAACGCAAGACATGGTGTTGGCTCAGGGTAGGGAAAAGAATTAACATGCCTGCCTGAAAGCCGGTCAAAAGAGACAAAGAAAAAAATACACTTTTGAAATAGGAGCTGAAAGTAAAAAAGTTCATGCCTGGTTGCTGTGGTTCTGGAGACTGAACTCTAGCCTGAGAACCAAAAGGTCACTGGTTCATTTCCCAGTTAGGCCACATGCCTGGGTTGTGGGCCAGGTCCCTGTTTGGGGGTGTACAGGGAACCACCGATCAATGTATCTCTCCCTTTTTCTCTTCCCCTCTCTCTAAAAATAAATAAATAAAATATTTTTTAAAAATCTCAAAAGAATTTGCTTATCGATATAAATTTGGCATAATAAAACCATCAGTGGGTAGCCAAAAATAAATCAAACATCTACCAAACCCCTTCATGTGCACATATGAAACTGCAACCAATATTCCATTGCCATACGACTGTGCTACATCCATCTCCTAGTTGACATTTCAAACTTGCAAATGGTTAATACTCTAAAACAGAAAAACCTCTTAGTCCCAGAGATGATCATTGGTTAAGTGGCAATCTTGGGAACATAATATCTTTCTGGTTAAATTACAACAATTAATAAATATTGCTCATGGAGTTCCATCTATTTGTAAGTTCAAGTGCATTTATTTTCACAAACTGTACAGATGACTCTACCACAATGCATACAAAAATAAAATATATAATTTTTAGCAAAATTTGGGGAGCTCTTTAATAGAGTATTGTTAATGGAAAGCTGTGATGTTCTAACTCCTATAGAAAATTCCACATCCTTGCTCAACAGTGCAATGCCCAACATAAAACAATCTGAGGTCTGAAAAACTTGTCACAGTTCTTCTCTGAGTGTTTCCACAGAAAGCAGCAGTAATTAGAATTCTGGAGCAGAGTTGCCCGCTTTGACTATCTGCGCCCTCAGAGTTCAAGCTAAGCCAGCACCACAACAGGCTTCAGAGTAAGACCCAATATTGGCTTTCAGCCAGCCTTCGGTAAATTACATAGACTCTGGAGGAATAGGTTGCAAAACAACCCACAGTCTGAGGCCAAAAAAACCCCCCCAAAACTATTCAGAGCTATTTGCTCAATTTCTGCTCCTCTTATCAAAGTTTTTCAGCAATTGGCAAGTGGGATACATATAAAGTTTTGACATGGATTTATCCATACACAAGTCAAAAGCTCGGAACTCTGATCCTCCCTGAATTGGCCAGAGGCCCCCAGTAACCATGCCCACAGCAGGTGGCCTTATGATGCTAAGATAGGATCAAACAGGGATTTTCTGCTCCAGAGGGGATTTGGAAACCCGCCCTACCCCTGCTGCGTCAAGGAAGTCTGTTCTCACATCCCGGCTCCTACAGCCCAGCCTGGAGTTCTCCGACACAGGATGTGCTTATCAAACAACAGAGCAGCGGCCCTTTCTGTCATTTCAACCTCAGTAACAAGATCTTGGTTACAGAATGACAGATATTAGAGAGTAGATGATTAAAATATTTGACCAGAGCAAAGACCTTCTCCGAAATCACATTACACGGGTCAGGCCAGCTCCACCTTTCAACCCCATTTCAAGGAATTCACAGATTGAAGACCAAAGTCTCCCACTCCCACTGGGGACACCGCTCTTAGGGAAACGGGGCCACCTGTGCTGTATTTGCCTATCTCCAGTTTCTAGCACCGGTTTCCTGCCTGACATTTTTAATAACTCTTTGAAGAATGAATGTTTTGGCCAGTCAGGTGACTGTAAGGAGCCTATCAGGTATCAGCCATCTGCTCAGTTCATTTCCATTAAACAATCACTCATTGAGACCTGTGACAGGCCAGGCCACACTAGGCTGCAAATATGATTAAGAAGCAGTCCTGCCCCGGAGGACACTGCAGTCTAGGGGGAGGCCTCGTAGGCAAGTGGTTTTGATAGAACCTAAAGATGGAAATGTGGCCTCCAAATGCAGATTCTGAATCTTGTGGCCGCTTTCAAGCAGGCATTGAAGCATTCTGTGACACTCTAGGAAAGTTACCAAAGGGAAGGGTTGTTTGGATGGAGGAAAAACTCAAAAGACAAGACAGATAAAAAAATGTTCATTCACTTTGACTCCATAATCTCTCCTCTGGAACTAGTCCCAGAGAAATTGGTCAAAAAAAAAAAAAAAGCTTAAATGTACAAAGATGTTTTTCACTGCATTATTATAATAGGGAACAACTGTAAACCATTTAAATGTCCATCAATAGGGGGAGAGCTAGTAAATTACAACACAGCCATAATGTTGGATGGTAAAAAGCAGAACACAAGTTTGTATAAGGCACTGTGATTGGAACCATGTATGCATGAACAAAGATCTAAAAGGAGATAAAAATAATTGTATGTATATGTAAGGAAACTGAAGGTTTAACATCTAATCTCAAATTCTTTCTTTCCATTACACCACTCTACTTCTGCAGGATCAAAATAGTTGTTGGGCTAGTGCAGGTGAAACCTTTGCTAGTTTTTAATCATCAATATATTTCTTTACATAATTCAAAATCTTTCAGTAGTAAATTTAATTTTTTTAAAGAAAGATAGAGTAACATAGAAGAGTTTCACATACCAAATAAAATATAAAAATAAAGTTTGATGAGAACCAAAAGATATTTCTTTTTTATCTAAAACTGAAAATAAGGATAATGTGAATCCTAGTCTGCTTTCAGTACAAATTCATTTTGACCCCAGTTATAGAAAGAGATTTTGGGCATCTCTTGTCACTTTTTATGTCCAGGGTTTACTGATAATGAAAATTAAAACTTTGCTTTAGCTTATCAATCAATAAAAATTGATAAGGTGTTATCATACTGTTTGATGAAAACAGTTGCTTCACAATGGTTGCCCTCCCACATGCCAAACAGAAAATCATTTAATCCAAATGTCTAGCACTGAGCTGTTCTGAATTAAAGATATTTCTGGCCCTGACTGGTGTGGCTACGTTGACTGGAGCTTTGTCCCATAAATCAAAAGGTCACAGGCTTGATTCCTGGTCAGGGGGCAAACCTAGATTGCAGGTTGGGTTCCTGGCCAAGGTGCATGAAAGAGGCAACCAATCAACATTTCTCTCTCACATTGATGTTTCTCTTTTTTTCTCTCTCCATCCCTTCCACTCTCTCTTTATTAAAAAAAAAAAAAAAAAGATATTTTTGGAATTTAGGCAGCTTGACTCCAAAATATGACAGTACTTAGGATAGGATTTGATTCAACCTCAACATGCTGAGACTATTCTTTAGATTTTTTTGTTGTTGGAAACAAAAATAATTTGATTTCACTAATTATAGTAAGGAATATAATATAAAATATACCTTTGCAAAATTCCAAGTCCGATTCCTCCAAGATACATAAACAATTGAAAGCCTCCACAAATTATCAGAAATAGTGCCTTAGAACCTTCATTATTCTCTCCCTCACCTCTTCTCCCCTTACCATTTAGAAGGACTGCTACGACTTCATCAACCAGATGGGACATGTTCACACTGAGGCTTGCCTGCCTTCTCTTGAAAACAATTTAGCTGTTTAGATGTTTGTATCATGTCATCAAGGAAGTTGCCTCTCTTTTTTTCTCACTGCTAGGGAACGTTTTTTTCCCCCCCTTTAATTATTTATTTATTTTTAGAGAGGCGGGAAGGGAGGGAGAAGGAGACAGGAAGAAACATCAGTACAAGAGAGAAACATCAATTGATTACCTCTCCTACACACCCCAACCAGGGACCAAACTCACAATCTGGGTATATGCCCTGACCGGGAATCGAACTGATAACCTTTTGCTTTACAGGATTATACTCAACCCACTGAGCCAGCCACACTGGCCAGGGCTGGAAGTATTGATAATTCTGGCTTGTTCCTGAACTTGTCCTTTAGCCTGCCAATGGCCAGAAAATAAGGATGAGGAGACCAAGAATTAGAAAGAGCATAGAGAAAAATCCTCAGAAAAAGATCATTATAATTCTTCAATTACTTTTTTATTTGGAATAAGAAATTTCATTTTAATGAATAACTAGAGACTTACATCAAATTTGCCTTGTTAGAAATGCATTTAATCACATTCATACATGAAGATCAGATAAAGAAGGAAGAAGTTCCATTCTGGACATCAGAATACAGCTCTGAATAGGGAGGACAACTTGAAATCATAGAGCCACATTTTGGGAGGGATCTTTAAAATCAAATACTTCAACCTCCTCCAATTATAAAATCCCTCCTGTAAAATCTATGACAATGGAGCCCACTAGCTTTTGCAGGTTTCATAGCTTCCTTTTCAAGGATGTCCACTAAATACCTTTGTAGAGCAGCATTAATAGTGACAATTTCATTTATACTGAGTCAATTTTTTAAAAGATTTTATTTATTTATTTTAGAGAGATGGGGAATGGAGGGAGAAAGAGAGGGAGTGAAACATCAATGTATGGTTGCCTCTAGCACACCCCATACTGGGAATATGGCCTGCAACCCAGGCATGTGCCCTGACTGGGAATCAAACCGGTGATGCTTTGGTTCACAGGCCTGCACTCAATCCACTGAGCTACACCAGCCAGGGCATATACTGAGTCAAATTTTTTCTCTCCCTGAAACTTCTACAAGCATCTGCCCTCTGGTTAAATACAGAATAAGACCATTGCTTTTCCACTTCATGGCTTAGGTTAAGATTTCTCCCAAGCAGTTTCCAAGGGACCCTAGTGCTCTAAGAGATGTTAATAGATGCACCTGGCTTGGGGGTTCCTTACTCAAATAAATTTGGGTAAGACTACATTCTGTAGCCCTTTATTGGGGTATCATAGCAACCTGTTAAAGGCTGTGTAAAGTTTTTTAAAAAGCAATCCTATCTTTATTTCATCCTTTTTTCAGACTCGTATGGTCTATGGAACCCTTTTGCCTTTTTTTGGAACACCCATTATCATTTCTCAGGATAAATGATTGGTCTGAAAAATACTTTGCAGGAAATGCAAAACTGAATCTTTTCTTTGCTAAAACTCTCAAGTTGTGTCATCTGCTCCTCGTAGGAAAAATTCCCAGATGTTTCACCGTCCTTGTGCATCACAAGGCCACGGGTGTCTGAGGAGCAGGCTGAGACGGGAGGAGCGGGCAGAGGAGCTCTGAAGTGAAGTTGGAAGAGAAGTGACCACGGACTGTGTCTACTTGTGTGGTCAAAGGCCATGGCAGCAGGAACGTCCAGATGGGTTGGAAAAGAAAATTCAGCCTCCTCAAACCCAGCCCAGGCTTCCCCCATCCAAGTTAATTATGTCTGTCTGACGCTGTCCTGTTTTCCTGGCCACTCCCTGCTCCTCCCACGGCAAGGAGGGAAGAAAGAGAAAAAGCAAATAGAGTTATGTATATGCGCGCACACACCACACTCTGTCCATCAAAAAGTGATGTAGTATTTGAGGGCTGTGTCCTACTATTCATGAAATGCTAACGGGTCCTCAAGAACCTTAGCTTTCAAAGATGTGGGTAGGGGGCCGGAGAGAGAGAGAGACTGAGAAGATAAGAGAAGGGGAGAAGAGCAGGGGAGGGGAGAGAAATGGACTGGATGAGATTGTTACCACTCCCTAGATCGTGACTGTGCAAAGCTCTTCAGAGAATTCTTTAAAAATTGAAAGGAACTTTGCCACCCCAGGACATTTTACCCTTTTATAATCAGATTATTGTGTGTTCTTTCATATTTTTGCCTTTGCAGAATGCTTTTCTCCTATTACTTGTTTTCCTATTAGCGTGATAATTTTATTTCCTTTAATTATATCATCTGGACATCTACTGTTTTCACTCTCCTACATGGTGATGAGGGGGCTCCAGAACAAGGTAAGAATCGTGAGGACCAGTTGTGTTAACAAGAGGGAGGAGGTAGGGGCTTCAGCCCACCCTGGGACCTTCAGTCACTCCAGATAACTTAAACACGAACAAAAACTAAGTCCTTGTTATCCAAACAGAGTTTTAAAGCAATTCCTCTACACCCCCTCTGAAAAGATTATGATGTCTAAAACTCTCCCATATAAACATTTTGGAGCCAACTAATGTTATTAACTCTCTTGCTAAGTCATCAAATCATCATTTTGTTGTTGGGGATTTTTCTTCATACTTGCTCTGTCAAAAGTTAGAATTGCAATAAGTTCTCTTACTACTGTTTCTTAGAAATTTTTATTTCACATTTAAGAATCATTTCTCTATGTGTTTTGATGCTGTCTTTTGATACATATTCATGAGTTATAAAGAATCAATAAAAATTATCTTCATTGGTTTAACATTTTCTGTTCTTGATTTTTCTTTTTCTTTCTTTCTTTGTTGCTAATTTTTATATATGTTTACTAACTTGTGAATTTTAACCATTAAACTCCATCCTGAGAACATTTATCTTTTTCAAAACATTTTAAGTCTTTTACATACATAATCTAAACATGGACACAAGCCAGGGACTTCCTTCTGTCATCTTGCTCTGCACTCCCTGTGCTTCATATACTCCCTCGCTAATTCCGTCAGTGCTGTCGGGACTCAACTTTATTGCTCTCATTTTCCTCAGTGATTTGGCAGGAGCACATCCCAGCCCTAATTCTATTTGTGGTTTATTCATTCAACACATATCTATTGAGTTCTACTCAGAGACTGGACAATCTGTTTTGTACTTCAAAAAAATTTATAATCAGTGTGCAATGTTTTAAAATAAGGTTAGGAGTAATTTTACTTACATACTGATGCTTCAAAAGCTTGGCATTTTAATGATTTCATCAACAACCTTTTATTGCTCATTTCCATTCTTAATATAGATAATGTAAACTAAGTTATAACTCATCACTTGACTCTTATCCTTGTTCTGAACCTCAGCACAGATGTTTTTAAGCCTTTCCACAGATGTAACTGAAATGTTAAGATCCAAGGGACAAAAAGCAAATGTAGGACTGTCTAACTTCCTAAGACCCAAAGAATTCTTAACACACTATTTCAACTGCCATTTGGAATGGGAAAGGCCATTAATCACCTAGTACAACTCATTTAAAATCATCCCTGATCCCTCCATGATTAAGAACTTGGGAAATTTCATCCTATTCTTAATTTTATAAAGACAATGACAAATAAGATAACACATAAATAGAACTCGGCATTAATCACATGTAAATGCAGTATTAATAGATCCAGATTTAGATTAGTCTCTCTCAGTAATACTTCTGTAAAAATAAGCTTGAGTTTCTATTTCATTCATGTTTATTGCAAGATGATAATGGCCTTACTCTGTTTTATAGATGCAAGCTGAGACTTGGCCAACTCAGGCACTATAAAGCATCTGGTTGGTTACTCTAAGTTTTGAAAAGGACATCAGGGAGAAAAACTTTTGTTAACTTTAAAAAAAAACTGCTCCAGAATATTAGACACTAAACTTTGCTAAACTGCTTCTTTTAATTAAGACTTCAAGCAGATTCAGGGTACCCTCAAAACATGGTTGCCCCGTTTTAAAATAAGATAGCCAAATTTACAGAGTAATAAGTTTGCAAAGCATTCATTAAAACTCTATATTACCTTTCTTCTCTACAAATTGCTGGTACCCATGCCTTAATCTAATGTCTATCTACGAAGTAAACATCTTGTATTGCTGAGGTCCAGTCAGGAAAGCAGAATTAACTCTAAGCATTTCAAACAGAAGGAATTTAACATGGAGAATCAGTTACCCAGAAGATGGAGAAATAAGCAGCCAAACAGAAACCAGTGAGACCACCCGGAGATCAGCAACATCAGAAGTTGGCCACAACCTCCAGGACTGCAGAGACAAAGGGAGCCCAGATGCCCCAGTCCTCCAACGGGACGAAAGCTTCAACTCTGGGGTGAAAGAGGAAGCTAGCAGTAGCTCCCCAAGGCACAGACAGGGCAGCGGAAAGGCAGGGAGTGAATCCAAGTGCAAAAGTAAAAATGGCCGGAACACATCTAACCTCATGCTATGTACCCCAACATGGACACAGGCACCCACATGTGCACGTGTGTGTACACACACATGCGCACACACACACACGCGCCACATTATGCCTTTGTCTACCTTTCCTTGGCCTTGCCTTCCAGAGAAGAAACCATCTATAGGTAAAGTATGAATCTTAAGTTAACATTACTTCTTTCAAAGCCCCTGTAATCATCATAATAATACCATATACTTCTATAATGCTTCACTCTTTCAAAGCACATTCAAAATCATCCACGCATCTTTTTATTTGAGGTGTAAATGACATGGACTTTTATTTTACAATAGTTTTCACAAGCACCATGTGGCAGTGCATGACTTAACATTCTCGTTTGACAAACAAAAAAATTCTGAGAGATTAAGGTATCTAACTAATACATCGCAGAGTCAAGTCCAAATTCCTAGATTCTTCAGGCTCCAAGGCCAGACTCTTTAATGTTTTGCCTACTGATAAATGCCTGAAGGTCATGGTGGGCAAAGTAAAACCTCTAGGCTCTAAGTCATCACCTCTGGCCATAGACTATTAAACGAGGCTATACTAAATTAATTACAGGCAACAGTCAACCTCTCTTAATCAATTTTATGCTTCTAGTTACCATTTTAAGAAAAATTCATCACAGCAATCATTTGTATAGTGCATGACAGCTTACAAAGTGCCTCCCAATTTCCCCATTTGATCTAATAGTACTCCTGAAATACATCAGAACTACCTCTTATCCCACTTACATGCCTTGTGAGTGAAAAAGCTCAAGGTCAGTGGGTCATTTTTTCACTCTTCATAGATAGTGTAAATCTCATGGTCTACTGCATGAATTCAAAGGGGTCTATTTCCTTCAGATGTGACCTATTGCTGACTGTTTTCCTGACCCACAAAAATCACAGGCAACAAAGCAGTTCTGACTCTTTTTGCAACACACCACCCTTCAGAGGTTTGTCGCTAGAAGTAACACAACTTCCAAGTGAGCTTGGAAGTCTCCAAGTGAGTCTCCAAGTGAGGGCTGGGCTATATGCAGAGTCTCCAAGTGAGGGCTGGGCTATGCAGGCCACCAGTGCAGCAGGAATGGCTGGGACTCTACTTGGTACACATTTGCATAAAGTGCTTGACTGTACCTTGATTGGTCTGCATGCAGTAACAGCTCCAAACACTAGAATCAAGGTACTTCTATGCATTTGGCAACTGACCTTAAGAGGGGACTACAGAGCAAAGGCTGCCACACCATTCAGTATGGAGCATCATAGCCCAACTGGAATCTGATTGTAACAGTCTTCCAGCAGCACCCACACTCAGCAGAACAGAGATTACTCAACAATGACAGAATTCTCACAGGAGAGAGAAGGATCATCTCAAAAAAGACATAAAGTTTCTGCCCCAATTGTGACACTGAAAATGCTCTCATTTCTATCATGAAAATGTCCTGTTTTAGCTCTGAGAATATGCAGAAGGGAGGCTTTCGTATGGCAACTGACATTTCCAGACTGGGAGCACTGAAATGCCAGGTGAAAAGAGAAATAGAGCAGTTTCCCAGGAAATGTTTCTAAACAAAGTTAAGTGTGGGAGGGAGGAGGTGATTTGCAGAAGAGCTGTGGGAGACCTTGCCCCGTCCCTTCCAGTCCTGTTTCCACCCCCAGCACCCCTCAACATGGCTTCTTCCACCTCAGCTTCAAAATGCCCCGCTGTGACAGAAGCAGTACCCATTCTGGCTGAGGCCAAATGCCCCAGAAGTATGTCCACCCACAACCACCTCCTCCCAGCCAGGATGCCCTTCTCCTCCCAGGGACCGGCTGCTGGTGGAATGGAGGAGGAGCCAAGCTGAGGTCTGGGGTCTAATCATTAAATCTATTCGCGTTTTGCTGTTTTACCCATAAACTGCCCAAATGATGTATACCCCATATATTTGCTGAAAATTGCCAGTAGTTACAGAGCTTTAAAACTTTCAAAAAAAAAAAATCAAGATTCATTATCTTCTGTTCATCTTCTCTCTGACATGTCATAATGCCTGTATCTCCCTCCTAATTAAAAATAATGATGATGCAAACAAGCAAGCAAAATATAACCAAAGACACTGAAATTGAGAACAGGCTGACAGTGACCAGAGGGGAGAGGGGAGGGAATTTCAGGGGAAAAGGGTGAAGGGTTTGCAGGAACAATTATAAAGGACACAGGGACAATAACAAGGGAGGGGGGGCAACAGGGGAGGGAGGTGGGGAGGACTGGGGTGTTGGGTTGGGGTGGGGGAAAAAGACAGAAAACTATACTTGAACAACAATAAAAATAAAATAATAATGATAATAAGCTAGGAATTGAGAGCAACTGTGCTGTAGTAAATTAAATTGATTTCATGAGATTTCTTTAAGTGGATTTTCCTGTCAAAATCCCAAAGCAGAAGTTTATTTCTAGATATGCATGGGGGGAGGGGCACCTGGTTAAGCTGTCAGTGACAGTCACAGCCATTGTAAAACAGGCCGCCCGATCCTGACCACATTGTCTCTTCTCAGTTGATGCCAAAATCATGCTAGAGCTCACAGAAGCCTAGCTCCTCACACAGTATCACTTTCCCTCTGAACTTCATCTCCCGACACCTCCTTCCTCCCCACAACTCTGACATTCAAACCAACAGGCTGCGGGATGATAGGAGGGGCTTCAGGCCGACACGCTGGTAGGAGGGGTCCTGAAGGAAAGGGGGAAAGGAACCTGACAGGGTGCCCCCCACTCCCTCTGCAGCCAACTGATAAAACCGACTCCCCTGGGCTCAGACGGGATTAAGTGAGGTGCCACCAAAGATGCAGCCCCTCCCAGAGCAGGCGTTTAAGAGCAGTGAATCCTCTTGACAAAGAGCAGAGGCGAGGTGAGAAAACCAGAAGCAGCCAGCAGTGGCAACTGCTGGGCTGGGTTTTCTTCTTTCTTGAACACAAAGCATCCTTTTTCCTATCGCCCCTGCAGTTTAGGACAAGCTATCAGTGACAGGGTCTGATTTCCAAAGTCCTTTTCTTTCACACCCTTGACGCTACAGGATGTTAACTAAAAGGTCTCCGAGCTAAAAATAATACCACTTGTCTGTAAAGCCGAGCACAGGGGCAGAGTTGGATTCAGAGCCCAGGGTGCCTTTGTCTGAGCCAAAGCAGAGTAGGAGACGACATAACCCGGTGGGACAAATGCTCTGGGGACTCCTTCCCCTGAGTTCTCAGAGATAAATAAGAAAGCATTCCAGTTGATTTGCCCAGTGAAATGGGGTATGACTTCTGTAGTTCAAATAAGCTTGAGGTGCCTTTCATCAAACTCAGCAAACAAAACACCAGCTCCTGCAAGCAGGTGGGTGTCACATCGTAAGCCAGGGATGTGATAGAAGGACAAACTGCAGAGAAAGGCCCTCAGTGACCCCAAGAAGAATGGCTCTGGCTCTTGTTAAGACAAAACCAGAGCAAAAAGGAGAGATGAAGTCAGGAGAATTAACTTCCCTGCTCCCTCATGGTATCAGAGGGCTCTGGCAATCATGTGCCTCAAGAGAAGGGTAAGCCAGGCAGGGGCCACTTACTGCAAAGGTGTTCATAACACAGACAGTGAAATGAAACTAACCCAAGAAGCCAGTGGCAGGGGAAAGACATGGTACAAATGAGAGCTCAGAGGCTTTTCCTGGCTTCCTCCAAGGTCTACCATACGCCATCAAATCCTGGAAACACCGCAGAAAATAAGTCTTTCACAAAAAGGAGGAAAGCCTCACATAAACAGGTTGAAGTAAATAGGATCTGAAGAGAGGTGCTGACCCAGAATCTAATAACATGTATATGCTCTATACGCCCTTCCTGCTTGGTGAGTTGTATAATGTACCCTTTCTAGCAATAATGTCACTCCTTCTCACAACTTTGTGTGCAAAGACGCCTATCTTGTACTTGAGTATTCCTGTGAATGATGACGGTAAGAGAATATACAATTCAACAGTCCACGAAATGGACCATCCAAGGTACTTGATCAAAATTTTCCACAAATAGAGACACAGCATGACATTCTCACTGCTCCCCAGGGCCCAGGACAGCACACTCCCTTGTTCTCTGACTCTCATGGCTTCTGGCCAAAGGTCCCCAGGTTTGGCAGGGACCTTGGGGTGGGTGAAGAGCCTCTTGGGGACTCACACATATGCTTCTGAGCAGGATTAGCCTGAAAGCCAAAAGCACAACCTACTGTTGAGAAGGGACCTCCAAATACAGTTCTGTCACTGTACCCCCGCACCCCCCCTTTTTTTTTTTGCCAGTGAAACCCTGTTGCACACAACCTATTTAAAAGCTGTGCCTTCCAGCTTTGCTACAGACAGTATAAAGAAACCCAGCAGGCCTACATCCCTCAAGAGGGTGGTTATCTTATCAGGACGGAGAACTTAGCAGAAGGATGCTGTATTCATTAAATTTGAGCTTGCCCAGTCTTCACGCCTTGCCTTGGTATTTGATCCTGGCTTCTCAGCCAATCTGTTGAACACCATGAGGAAAGAAAATCTGTCAACATTCAGAGCTGGGAGGAAATAGCATTTCTGAGATAAAATTCCCTTTGTGTCAGATGTATGCTCAGTGTTATCAAGTGTCTTTCCTCAACAGAGTTGCATAGCAGTAGATTTCATAAAATAACAAAATCATACACAATCACAAGAGCTAAAAACATTCCCTTTGAGATTTCCTGCTTAGAAGGGCCTGAGATAACACCCTAGAGCTGGGCACATTTCTGAGTTATCCTATTGTAATTGTGTAAAGTTTCTCTGTGTGCCTTAATTTTCTCATTGCCTACTTTTCCCAGGCCAGACACAAATAATTGGACCTAAATATTTAGGAAACACCAAATAAGAAGAAAGAGAATAAATAAAGCTGATGTCTTAGTTTGATTCCCCAGGAGCAGACTTGAATTTTGAAACAAGGATTCAAGTGCACATAGCTGGTCTGTAGGGAGAGGGGGGAATTGGAGAGAGCAGAGGCAGGGGGAAAGGGAAGACAAGGAAGAGAAGAAAGCCAATAAAGGCGGGTTCTCCAGCCAGTTGCCACAGCAGATGACTGTAACCTGTTCCTGCACAGACACCCTGGATCTTATGAAGACACAGGCCTCAGGATCCCGCCGAGGGGCAGGGGAGCTAGGGTTTTTCCACACCAGCTCTGTTCAAGCACTCATGCAAGAATCTTAACAGCAGTCTGTAACTCCTATGTGAACTCCCTTGGACTCAAAGCACTACATCTCATACTGGATTTTCTCTTACTACGTCAGGTTCCTTGTGTTGTATTGTTTTGTTTTTAGTATGAATGGATGGCAGAAGTCATTGGCTAACCAATAACAGAGCATTTATAAAAACTGCTTAGATCCTACCTCTCCCCATAAGGATGCATAACATGGTCTAAACATTTCTGTCTCCCCCAACACCAAACTTACATGTTGAAATCTCATTGCCCAATGAGAAAGTATTAGGAAATGGGGTCTTTGGGTGGACCCCCCATGAATGGGATTAGTGTTCTTATAAAAGGGACCCCGGGGAGCGACCCAGCACCTCCCACCATGTGAGGATACGGTGAGAAGTCTGAGACCTGGAAGAGGGCTGTCACTGGACCATGTTGTGACCCAGCCTCCAGATCTGTGAGAAATAAATTTCTGCTGTTTATAAGCTGCCCAATCGGTGGTATTAGGTTATAGCAGCCAGAACAGACTAAGCCAGCCAGTCATTTTTAAATCTCAACAATACTGACTTACCCTGGAATAGTTGGTAGGCACTGGAAAACACCATTTATATTCTTAAAAGAGGATGAAACTTATTCCATTAAGTTTAATTTAACAAAATTGCATCTATGTATTTATATAGGCTCTAAAATATTATTCAGAGCATGATATAGATAAGTATATGTCTAGGGAATAAAAACACATTCATTGCCTTAACAAATATATGATCAAGAGTTGAGGCAGAAATGTAAACAAACAAACAAAAAACAAACAAACAAAAAACCTACCATGAAACAAGGCATAATATCCCTACTAAAAGCATAAACAGAGTGCTCTTCATCACCAAGGAAGGATGGATAAATTCCAACCAGGTGAAAATGAAGGAAATGTTTTGGAGAAATGATTCTGAGGTGTGTATAAGCCAGCTCCGATCCCTAATAGCAACCTCTCTCCCCGTGGCCAAGCAAGCCCATGGCTTCAGCTGTCCACATTCCTGTGGTTCAGGGGATTCTGCCAGGCTGCAGACTGTGCTCCAAATACCCACTGCTGTGGTCTAACGTTCTTACCTGAATTCCCTTGCAGGTCTTTGCCCTGTTGGATGAGCACCTGCCAGCCTTTGGCTTCAGGGTCTCCCTGAACACTTCCTCTCAGAACATGGACCTCAGCTACTCACGTTCAGGGCTATAGGTACATCCCACACTTCCTGGAGCTCAACCAGGCCTCTAGGTCTCCAGACTTCAATCCAGCTCAGGTTTTCTATCTGCATGTGAAAAGCGACTAGATATTAGAGAGTTTAGGTCTTGAACGACTGGCAAATAAATGGATAGGAAGCCAGAAAGACTTTGTAGGGAACATAGGAAGGTCCAGAGAAGAACTGGCTTCCTATTACATGAAGAATTGGGTCCCAGCATGGCCTTCCCTTGGCTACACTCCCAGCATCCTTCCTTCCCATTGTTTTACCATGTGTGCCTCCATGAGTTCTACAACAAATGCTTCAGAAAAAAATCATACTTGTCAGTCTCCTCATGTGCCTTGATAAATTATACCTCACACACTTTTACTGGTTGTTGTCTAATGCTTGGCATGTCCTTTCAATTCTCCTCCCTGTCCAACAGACCAACTCCTATACTCCAACCCTTCTATTTGACATTCTCCAAATAGCCCCTCTTCTCCAAAGTCTTCTCTGCCCAGCATTCTCCAGTCTTAAGCAAAGCTGACTTCTCATGTTTTTTGGTCACCTACCTTAGAACAATTATTTCTGTTACTGGTTTTCTTGTGTTTACCTCCTCCAGAGATTTGAGATTCTCTAAGGCAGAGAGTGTGTCTTATCACTTCCTTGTGGACCCGCCCTCCATATTGTGGAGACAGCGGCTTGACCAGGGCAGAGGATGTTGGTTAACAGAAAGGAAAGGAATTTGTCCACATGGGATGAGGCCAACATCTGGAACACATATGCATTCAGGCCATTAGGTAGGAAGCAGGAGGAAGAAAGGACAAAGAAATCTGTTGGAGATCCTTCCATTGTATTTCATTTGGACCCACTGTCAAGGTCAATAAAAAAGAACTTGGAGGCTCCTTGATTCTCCTCAAGTGGTGGTGTGAGTGAACTCCCATGACAGAATACACGGCCTTTCCAATTTCTTTGGATTAATCAATCTATTTAATTCCAGAACAGATGAAAAAAAAGGCCTTGACTTTATCTGAGTGTCACTGTTTTCTTTAATTAATTGCTTTTTCATTGAGGTAACATTGGTTAATATGAATTTCATGTGTACAACATTATTTGGGATCTCTATATAAGAACATCAGCTCCTGTGTCTCTTTATTAGCTGTTCACAGTGCCTAGGGTATTCCGGATACTAGAATTTAAAAAGTGATTGTGGAGGTAATATGAGCTCAGTACTATGAACCTACACTGCACATTTTATTAGCAATGTCATAATATTAAATCATTAGTGTCACAGATGCACTGATACAATAAGATTCCTTTGAATTCCTTAAATTTTCCAGAGGCAAATTTTAAGTGTCAGATACCAACTTTACTATTTCAAATAATGGAAAATGAGGCAGGTTTTCCTACAAACCAGTTCCATAGAGCTAAAAGAAACATCACCTTTAATTAATCCTAGGTAGTGATTCTGAAGATGGGAAGAGGAGGTAAATACACTTTAAGGGGTAGATAACAATCTCTAAAATTTTGTGAGTATGAGTATATGTGAGCCTGAGTGTTTGCACAATCGTTTGCCAGATATTTTGATACCCTTGGGGAGAATCCCACTCCACAAGGAACCATTCCTACTCACGAGAGAAGATGCAGAATTAAGGTTGAGAAGTATTCACTTGTAACTGAAATCTGTGTGGAAATGTGCTCAGAGGGAGAAAGCATAAAAGAAAAGGGAGAAATGAAGAGTCCCCCAGGTTTAGGAGGAACAGTTTCCTTTAAATAGAGAAACAGCCCTAGAACACTCTCAAATAATGCTGCTTGTTTTGTCATAACTCGACAAAAAGGGGACCAGATTGTGCTGTCTGTCCAAACGGTGCCAATCTCAGGCCAAGCCCTGGCGTGAAAAATGAAACCCACGCAGTAACAACAGGTTTCCTACCACATCCATTGTGTTGATACTGGAGCAGATTAAAACAGATGTTTCCTGTCAAACGGTGAATCTCTCCCCAAAGAACATATCAGTGTCCTCAATCCCTTCAAGCCATGTATAAGACCAGGGATTCTAGGCAACTGGATTTCTCCTGAACCTCACTGTTCCAGCTGTTAGGTAACTTATCCCTAAGTATTAACAGTGTGCTCTAAAATACTGTATTCTTCTCTTAAATGAAATGTGGCACATAGTTTTATAAAAAAAGAAACTATTAAGAAAATGGCCTCTGAAGCCAATTACAGGAAATACAGTCTCTGATGTTTGGCTGCTATGACCAGTTGACCCTCCTGGCTTAAAAATACCTAACACCTTTGGGGCTGCATCCAGAGCATGAGCCCTGAGAAGATCTAGAAATTCCTGTGTAAATAAGTTTCATCAACAAAGGGTGATTTCATCAATTAAGGAAAATCCAGCCACTTGTGGGAAAAAACTGGCAACTCTTCAACAATGCACCCTTTCCTATTTTAGGAAGTAGAGCACACTGAGTAAACAGACTGTAGGAAGTATTAGCATGTGATATTTAGCAGAATCAGACTATAAATGTCTATGGCCCTCAGCTAAGAAATCAGGAAGCACAATATGTGTAAGGTTCACTTCCAGGTGGCAGAAATGTTCTGATTTACACAAAGTATTTTATTCAACAAACAATTCAGTAAAATTGAAGATTTAAATGAGGGAGAATAAAATAAGGTAGACTATGTTATCAAGTGATAATAAGGGCTAATATTCATTGAGTGGCTATTCTGTGCTGGTCACTTTACATGTATTATTCCATTTAAGTTGTATGATGACCTGATGAGGTAAAGTACTCTAATTTTCACTTGACAGATGAGGAGACTGGCATACAGAGGTTAAATGACTTCCCTGCATTTCAACAGCTATGTAAGGGTAGAGCTCGTGCTTGAACTCGGGTGTTTGTGGATTCTAAGCACATGCTCTTCATCACCATACTTTCACACATTTTCACTCACAATAGGTGGTTTGTTTCACAATGTTTTCTCTTTCCTAACCTGACTTATCCTTGCTTACCACACTGAGCAACTACTATGGTCAAATTATTATATTCAGATTGCAAACAAAGATAAAAAATAAAATATAGTCCCTTGTTCTCCAGGAGCTCATTCAAGAGCTTCCCATGAGAAACATCTATAACCTAAGAGAAGAAAATTCCGTTACAGCCACAAGTCCTGCTCTTGATCCACGCCAATGTAGTGATTTCTTTTCTGCATTCTCGTGGCCTCTATTATGGCATTCCTCACATTGTCTTGTAAGTGTTGCTCAGAACATCTGTCTCTCTTATCAAATCATAACTTTTTGAGGGCAAGTATGAACTGTATTCACTTATAACACTATCTAACCCAAAGAAAGAATTTGGTAAATGTTTACTGATGAGTAAGTGAACAAACTATAATAAGAAAGTGATGTCAAAAGTATTTTCAGGAAAACACCCATAATTCTAGAGTGTCTTTTAATACTGGCAAATAATTTAAATAAATTAGCAGGTGCTGACAACTGCCCACCCAAAGTCATTCATGTTGATTTCCTCATGAACAGAATCATGACTTCATTATTTATCCTCAGCGAAGGTGAATATGCTATAAATCAGGACAAATACTGCAGAGAATGGCTTTGGGAAAAGTTTCTCTGACTTTTAAATAACACACAAATATAGGCAGTCCTTTTTCTTCAATAAGACCATGTCTTATGTGGGGCAAATAGCTAGAATTGCTGAAACCTTTCCATGAGGAAAGCTCACCAAGGACAAAGCCCACACTCTGAGGATCACAGATTCTGGCTCCTTAATGACAATGTTGAAGAAATAAACAGCTCCCTACCCCAATCGTGATGGAGCTAGCTTTTTCTAGATGTTTTAACATGTGAGAGACACCTTTCCTTTACTGTTTATGTCATTTGGAGTTCAGTTTTCTGTTACTTGCAACTAAGAATTACATAGCTTCCTTCCCCAAAGCTTTGCTTCCCAATATTTGTTGCCATGACTCCAGAGGTAAGGACTGCTGCTACCTCTATGTGTTTTTCCTATTCTGAGCATTTGTTTACTTATTTATAAAATGAGGAGAATAATACTTGCTCATTAGGTTTGAGTTGATTATCTTATACCTTTTAGATATAAATTATCTTCCTGTTCCTCATTATTTTTATTAATACCATCATCATCATCATAGTTTATGTCAATATCCTAAGTTCTTTAGTCCAAACAAACAACAACATAACAAAGGTTTCAGCATGTCAAAAATTTAAAAAAGGCTGCCCTGGTTGGCATAGCTCAGTGGATTGAGTTCGGGCTGCGAACCAAAGCATCGCAGGTTCGATTCCCAGTCAGGGCATATGCCTGGGTTGCTGGCCACGGCCCCCAGCAACCGCACATTGATGTTTCTCTCTCTCTCTTTCTCCCTCCCTTCCCTCTCTAAAAATAAGTAAATAAAATCTTAAAAAAAAAAATTTAAAAAGGCCAACCAATACTTTATATTTTCATAGACTACAATATTCCACATAAATATTTATGACATCATCCAAATCTACAGCAGAGACAGTTGTCCCTCTATGACCTTTCTCCCCTTCTTTCTTGATAGGAAAACCCCTGATTTGGAGGGGTGCATACAGGCATTCAGAATGAAGACTCCATTTTCCAGCTTCCCTTGCAGCTAGGCAAGGCCATTATCAGTAGGTGCTAGCCATTGGATATAAGCAAAAGTATCAACTTTCCATCAAACCACTTTGAAAGGTAGATGGTATATCTAGGCCCTTCGCCTTTCTTTATCATTTGCTCCAGTAGCTGCCTAAAATGTAAATACGACACTTGGAGCTCCCACTATCATGAAAAATGAGGGCAAGGGTTACATCCAAGGGAGGCAGAGCAATAAGGAAGAAGGAATGTGGGTCCCTGAGACCTCTGTGGAAAGGAGCCACTACACCAGCCCTTACTTTCCTTCCAGAAGCAGAGAGCCAGGCTTTGAGAAGCACAGATAATCAGTGGGAAAGTCAGATGTACCAAACATGATCACAACTCGAATCACATGTGAGATCTCCCTCTAGTCAGCCTCACCCTGGCTCCATGGCATGCCCACCCAGAGCCACAAGCCAACCTCTGGTTTATAACCTACTCCAGAAGTTGGCCCTCAGATGGAAGTTTCTTCTACAAATTCAAATGACCTTCAGCAAGTCAGCTCTCATTCTCAAATTCTTCATGTTCCTGGAACCCACCTATTTTGATAAGATTCATGTAAATAAACCCCATTTGGGAAAAAAAGATCCACCCTTCCTCTTCCCAAGTCTCTCCCTAGTGGACCAAAGGAATTGACTAATGGCTTTGCAGATAAGGGGACTCCAGAGGAGCTTATAAAATTCTTTAAAGTCATTAGCAAAGCAGGAAATGACCATTATAATAATAAATTGAATTGAGATGCTAATGTTAAGAAAATAAATAACTAGTGTTACATTAGTAACAAAGAAAGCCACTTTTCAGGAATCACTCCTCTGTCCTCTCATTCCCACACACCAGTGTAACACAGAGTGTGTTTCTTTTATTTTACTTTTTTAGGTTTTGGCTGAACTACTAAACAGATTTTGAAATGGGCAAGTGCTTATATTATGCACACAAATCATATTACACATTTTAATGGGATTTGTATACAATGCAAAGTCAAAATGTCAAAATCCTATCATCAGAATTAGTGGTATGGGAAAAACCTTGAGCTCTGTGTGGGGGTTTAATGGGTTTGGCCAGCATACAGACAGACACAGGTGTGTTTTAAAATAAAAAAGAAACTCCATCTTTTCTCACAAAGATAATTTTTCTAAAGAGATGAGGCTTCCAGGGTACAATATGTTTTCTAGGGAAGCACTTGAAAAAGTTAATACAGAAATTTGAATTTGTAACTGCTTTAAAGATACTAACAAAAAGGCAAAAAATCAAAACGCAATAGGTCTAATCCTGAGTCCTTCATTGAAAGGTCCGATATACACATACAAAAGAGCTAAAGAATATTAACAATCATAATGTACAACATAGCCTGAAAAACAACCACATATAGATGTCCGCGCTTCACAGAGCAGTCTTCTAAAAGCTTGTCATACTGTGAAATAGGAGGAGCACACGGCTACAAGCACAACTCAATCACTATTGTCTGCGTAAGGAACATAGGATCTAAGTGTAGCCACTGGTCCTGCTCTTGATCCACGCCAATGTAGTGATTTCTTTTCTGCATTCTCGTGGCCTCTATTATGGCATTCCTCACATTGTCTTGTAAGTGTTGCTGCACTTGTAAGTGTAGTATTTTATTTGGTTAAGAGTTAGTCCCAGTTCCTTGATGTGAAAAACTGGAGGCTAGTCATTAGAATCCACTGTCTATCCTTTGGTTTGTTATCTATAAAACTCCATCTTGTCATAATAGCTAACCTCATTGAGTTCTTACTGTGGACTGGCACTGTGCTAAGAACTGTCTCTATATTACTACATTTAATCCTCAGTGAGAGGAGTGCTATTATGTCCTCCTTTAGCAGAAGAGCTCCTGGTTAGGTAACAGAGCCAGAGAGGAAAGGAGTCAGTTCAAATCTGGGTAGTCTGAATGCAGAGGCCAAGGAAAATCATAGAGTATCATGGCCCATTGCACACATGAGCTCATTTGAGTACAGTATCCGGTATAAATGTTTTCTATCTTTAATCCATGTTCTCTGTCTTCCAATCTAGCACACATGTTCTCTCTCCCTCCCACCCCTAAATATAGGTAGTACAATCTATTCAAGTCAATCTGTGAAATATAATGTCTTCAGGATTTGAAAATACTCTCCAGGTTTATCATTGACATTCAGATTGAAGTTATGGACCTCTTGAGTATAGCAGAATACCTTACACAAAGAAGATTAGTAAATTTTGTTGACAATAAAGTTTGATGGAGGAAGAAAGGATGTGGAAGAGAAGACAAACTTCAGCAGTGATGTACAGAATCTAGCAGTGCACCTAACACACGGAAGGTGCTAAAAAATGTTTTTTGGAAAATGACAAAGTGAAAGGTAGATAAATAGGGGGATGGAGGAAAGAAAATAAGGAGGGAGAGAAGATTGAAGCAAGGAAGAAAAGAGGAAGTGGCCAAGAAAGACAGTGGGAGGGAGGGAGGAAAAAAAGGAAGAAGAAAGGAAGGATTAGAGAGGAGAGGAGAGGAAAGAGATGAATCCATGAGCATACCCAAGGATCACAGGCAAGCACCAACATTCAGATTCTAACACCGTTCAGTTATTGGTAAGTAGCAGAGGATTTTCAGGGGCATGAAGATGTGATAGCAATGGCACCTGGAGTTCTTAAACAGGTCCTGAATCCTCCCTTTAGAACCACTCCCCAGTGCCCTCACCTAGCTCACATCCCTTTGCCACTTATGGAGTCCCACACTGCTGCAGCTACTCCTTTGGGAAAGAGAAAAAGAAAGATCTTGTTCTGGAGAACAAACTGTGTCCACTCAGTTATCTGGTTTGGAAAGCAATGGCCTTCCTACTAGCTCTACCTAATATGGAATGGGACTTAAGACTTGCAGCATACCCACCCCTTATGGCCTCAGTAAATGAACGAATGACTCAGAGATGGTATAAACCCCAACCAAAGTCAAAACTCAGCAAAATATTTTCAGTTGCTTCTTTCTAAAAAAAAACAAAACAAAACACCTTTGTCTCTCATCCTCATAGATAATGTAGTGTAAGAGCAGATACTTGCTCCCCCAAAGGGAAAGGCTGCTGAGTCAGTGGCAGGGAGGCTGTGGATTAGAGTAACATCTTCTAAGGCAGAGCAGAGCAGGCATATCCAGGTCAAATGTAGTATCATTTGACCTGTTGGAGCGAGGTTCACCTGCGGCCAACTCTACTTCAGTTGTGTGGGCCGACACATTCCTTTTATTATTTAGGCTGTTTGGGCTGTTTTTGTCTCATTTGCAGCACAAAGATCCTGACTGATATAGTATCTCTGTGAGTCCTGGATAGAGATCTTGCATTCTTAAATACAGGTACCAACTCACCAAAGAGTTTTCCTCCATGCTAGAATACAAACCACTGATGCAATCGGAGACTCTCATAGAACTTGGAATTTCAGATGACAAATTTAAACCTCAGGCAGAAACCTGATCAGAGATGAGACAAATGGATCCTGAGATCTGATTCCACCCTCACCTGTGTAAGGCATGTAGACAATGGCTAACGAGATTTATTTTCACTTTTTTGTCCCTCAGCATGGACATCTAATACCCATCTGCTAACACATTATTTACTAAAGGAACCCATTGTACTTAATCGGTACCTTTCATGTTTCTGGTCATCAGTGTAGTCTGTCTGAGATTAAAAACTCTTAGAGTGAAGGAAGTGTATCTGTTTAACCCAGTTTACACAGAATGTAACAGAGAAAAGCTGCTGAAACCTGATAAATGATTTCTGTGAAGCCACTGCTGATGACCTTAACTACCTCAAGCAGATCCAGAGGCAAGGATATAAAATTCAAACCTTACCTTGAACTTCAGTCAACATTTTCCTGGAAGTTTGAAGTTGAAGCCAGGAAACCACTTCTTCCAGAACTTTACTAAACAATGTTTAGTAAACATTGTGATGTTCAAGGTCAAAATTACATAGCACCTTAGGGTTCAAATTAATTATGCTTGCCTGATGTCATACGCCACACTTTGGGAAATACAGCTTCTACACACACACACACCTAACCCACACTAATGACTTTCACTCAAGGTACCATCAGAACATTTTCTTGCTCCCAACAACAAAGAAAAGTAAAGAAATTATGCTTCTTTCTTACTGTGTGAACTTGATCAGGTTACTTAACTTCTCAACATCATATTTTTCCTGTAAATAAAATGTCAGTAATAGTGCCTGACTCCAGTACTTCTGCAGATTTGGTGAAAATCGAACAACACATCTAATAGAGTTCACTGTAAATAGAAATACGTTTTTCCTCTTATTGTTTGCTGAGCAGGCAAAACTTTGGGGCAACTTGATTCACCCTGTGCATCTTTCTTAGATACTGTTCTTCCTTCAGCCTGATGGGTAAAGTGAAATCAATGATACTTAGCAATCACTTAAGCCATGTTCCAACAGGACTAGCTGAACACTGCCCTATGAGGTTGGGGTTTAGAATTCATTTTAAAACTTTTCTTTTGTTGCTAGAGTTACAAAATCTATTTTAAAACATAAATCATACACTGAAAGTACATTGCTCTTTTACTCCAGCAAGTAAAGGTCTTCAGGCCTAGGATGATTTATCATTATCCTTCTTCATTTAAAAGCATTGTCAAGTGCTGGGCTTTTCTGGCGGCTTGACAAAGCATCCGTTTCAGAGCTATGCTGGGCTGTTTTATCTTCCTTATATCTTTTTATGCTGCCAATAAATTTGACTAATAATCTTCATACCTTAGAACCTCTGACTCTATATGTAAGTTTTTTCAAAGAGGACAAGATTGCAGGTAGTATATTGATGTTCTAGCTGCCCACAAAGAGGGAGACAGCAGACGGCAATTCCAAAAGCCACTCACTTCACCTGAAACTAAGCAATATTTACCGACTGTCTAGTAAATGCAAACCTCCATGCTGGGAGCTAGAATTATTCAGAGTGCTGATTCCTAACCCTAACCATAAAGGAAGGCCCAAGGGAGGTGCTTTGTCTTGAAATAAATAGGTTTTGAATATTTTTATCACTTTTATCAAGGTATAATTTACATATAATAAAATTAATCAATTTCTATGTAAAGACTCCATATATAGAAAACTATATATAGTTGCATAACTATGTTGTATAACTACCACCATAATCAAGATATAGAACATTTTTATCAGCCCAAAGAAAAGTTACTTCATGGCTCTTTGTAGTAATGAATGGGATTGACTTTTAAATTGTATAAATAGTTTAAGTCACAAAGAAAAAAAAAAGAAAGAAGGTTATTTAACCACATGGATCCCCCAGAAACCAAAACTGAGATTATAAATAAGGGTGGGCCATGAAGTCGATGCTTCCACTGAAGAGCAACTGAATGCAGGTCACTTAGATCTATTCTCTAGACTGGACTTCATTGAAATCCCTGCTTCGAATGGTCTTTAATCCCCAACCATCCAGGGTGGTGGTAAGGGGCTTCTTTCAGTGGTAGCCGATTCCATCCATGGTCAAAGTGACTTCACAAAGGCCAAGGAGGGCTTGAGTTAGTGGAAGGGCTGTGAATAGGATGCTGGACATCCTTAACGATGACTGTCTATGCCTTTCTAGAGATAGAACCAGTGGCAAAGGGCCCTTGCAAATGCAGCAGGCAAGAAAGAACTGACTTCCAAAAGTTGTTTGTCTTTCAGTTCACATGGGACAGTGATAATGACTATATTTTGGAACTCAGGTCACTTAACGCTTATCCAAAATTGTTTTTCTGACCGCTCAGCTGAAACCTGAGAACTGGTAACAACTGAACAAAAGTTTATACAACATCTTGAAGCTTCTAGTCTTAAATGTTAACAATTTATTCCTCTCAGTTTAGCCAATTAATGCATAAATGCCCTCTACTAAATGTAGGCATGAAATCACTTGCGCATCAGACATTAACTCTTAGAAATACCAAATAACAGGCTTGAGTCATTGCCAGCATCCTTTCCAGTAGGTGAACACAAAAACCATAGAGGAAGGCAATGCAAGGTATTCTCTAAATGTTCTAGTAAGAAATCCATCCTCATACTATTCACCAAAGCAAGAAATAAATAATCCTTAGCTTAAGTTTGGGATTGAATTATTGACTAGAAAATAACTTCTATGTGGTTGCTTCCTTTTATCTTACCTTGATGAAGTTGTAATCAGTACCCATATATCATTACTAAAAATCTGACTCACTATAAAACTTACTTAAATATAAATGAAAACTATAAATCAAGCATAGTTTTATTACACCAGAAGATGGTTGTGTGATTATACATCATTCATTTTCTTCTTATCACTCAGGTACACCTTCCTGTGTAAACAAGTGATAGCATCAACAAATTTATTCTGAATAAAAATCAAAAGAAGTGTGTTGGCTGTTCACAGTAGTTAACTTTTAGATTTATGTGATTAGATCTGTGAAGTTCTAGTTAATTATTCCCTCAAATAAAAGGTATCCAAAAAGGAAAGAAACATTATTCAATCATTTAATAAGTCTTTACTGAGAACTTATTCTGTGCCCATTCCTGGATAAAGCCTTTGCCTTCAGGGGGCTCAGGGGACAGTAGGAAACAGATGAGTACATGCTGTCAGTGCCTTGTGACAACTGTGATAACGTGTGATAACGTGATCAGTGAAGAGGACTTCCACACTCTGCCTTGGGGCAGACAGAACAAAATACCAATGGAGGGCTTATAAGAAGGTGACGCTTGACTCAAACCTTCAAAGATAAGGAAGAACAGAGCGGGATAAAGTGGGGCAAAGGGGACACCTCTCAAGGAAAGAGGAGAGCATGTGTAAAGACACAGCAGTGTGAGAGGCCATCAAATCTGGGGAATAGTAAGTAGCACGACACATCTAGAGGGCAGGGTCAAAGGGCAGGAGTTCAATGTTTGCAGTCAGGAGATTATGCCATTTTAGACTGCAGACATGGGTTCTCAATTTGGGGGCATTTGAGGCCACCAACAGATTTCTAGCAAAGTAGGAAGATGTGTGACTTCCTGCTTCAGAACAATGACCTTGGGGTGGTCCAAAATATAAATTGAAGAGGAGGTCTGAGGGCAGGGAGGAAACCAGCTCATTAACTATTGCAATAGTTCAAGCAAAGGATTATGAGAACCTGAGCTAAAAAAGTAAAAAGAGGGTTGGAGAAGAAAGAATGATTCAGAAACACTTAAGTGATTTTTTAACACGGTGACTTTGGTACATTGGGAATAGGGGAGAAATAGAACTCTAGGATTATTCCAAGGCTTATGATTTTGGTATAGGTGATTCACCCAGATAGTAAACACAAAAAAGAAGAGCAATTTTAAGGAAAAAATAAAAAAAGTTGCTATTTACACATATTAAATCTGAGTTGTCTAAAACAGACAGCTATTGACAGTATAGGTATTGACAGTATAAATATTTACTTAAATTTACAATTTAGGTATAAAACTTAGGGGTAAAACTTTATCTGAAGAAAAAAGATGAAAATTAGAAATGTCTAAATATTTAAGCCCTAAATGGCAAGGGCTTAATATCTAAATATACAATGAGCCCTGGCTGATGTGGCTCAGTGGATTGAGCACTGGCCTGTGAATGGAAAGGTCACCAGTCCGATTCCTTGTCAGGGCACATGCCTGGGTTGTGGGCCAGGTCTCCAGTTGGGGGCAAGCAAGAGGCAACCAATTGATGTTTCTCTTACACATCAC
The DNA here is from genome assembly GCA_004024845.1 of Tonatia bakeri. Classification (NCBI taxonomy): domain Eukaryota; kingdom Metazoa; phylum Chordata; class Mammalia; order Chiroptera; family Phyllostomidae; genus Tonatia; species Tonatia bakeri. Next base: position 45,628 of record PVIA01006026.1, on the reverse strand, counting down.
TGTTTCTCTCCCTCTCTTTCTCTCTCCTTTCTCCTCTCTCTGAAAATAAATAAATAAAATGCTTTAAAAAATAAATAAACATACAATAAACTCTTGCAAATCCATTAAAAAGAGAGAGAAACAGGGAAAACCTAAACAGAAAGATGAACAAAGGTCAGGAACAGGTAATTAATAGAAAAGGAAACCCCAAAAATCTCTCAAGTGTATGTATAAACTCATTAGTAATGTAAGGAGTGAAAGATTAACATAGCAATGGAAACTTGGCCCCCAGGGCGGAAGGGGGCAAACAAAGAATAACCAGCACGACCAGCACAACGGCCAGTCTTTTCGGTAATCTCTCCTTGCTTATCTCCCAGTCTCATCCTTCTCTCCTTCCTTCTTTTTTTCTTTCCCCCTTCTTATTTTAGAGCTTGGGCATGCAGAGGAATTGAGTTAATTATATTTATCACTGTACAATCTTTTCATAATTTACCCAATAAAAGTCCCATTTCATTCAATGCCCATCTCCGCCCTCCTTACTTCTCTAAAAGGCTGAGCCCCACAGGTTGGCCTCTAACTACCAGGTGGGCTTGGCCAGTGGGAGGCATCAGCAGGAGGGTGGCAGGTGGGAAGAGAGAGGAGTTGGGTATTTATATCTCACTGGCAAGTTCAGTTCCTCCCTGACAGCCCAATGTTCACAACTTCACACCTCACCAAGCTATGGCTACCCTGGCCCCTCCCCTTGACCCTTCAGTCCTGGGAGAACTAAATAGCTTTCTGTTATTGTGAGTCCTGGGCTACATCATAATTTTTTAAAAAATTTGCTCATACTTCTATGGACCAGGCTATTAGGTTACTATTAAATTATTTTCAGTAAACCCCTTTTCAGTGTGCCATTTTTTTTTTGACCCTGGCTGAACTGGCTACAGAGAATTTCAGGGCAGTAACTCCTATGATAAAGAGTTTTTTTTTTTTTTTAATTTTAATTCATGGTACACTTGAACACATTTGTCTGCTGTGACAAAATAATTTTCATCATTCTAGAACAGAAGCAATATATGGAGAGACTAAGTAATTACATATTAGCTTATATCACTACCTCTCCCACTCCCTTAGTCCATCATGACTGATCTGAGAGACAAAACAGCACAGTACTAAGGATGCAGTAAAGACCAAGGTCATCACAGATCAGTAGGTACTTGCATACTTGCAGGATTAACACTGTCTGGATTCCAAAGACCAGCTAAATACGTTCAAGATAAAGCTACAGTACACATTTCAGACTGAGAATTGGTGACAAATAGCTATAAAGTACATTCTGAAAAATAAGTATTTTCACATGCATTATGGGCCATTCCTGATCCCAGCCTCATAGCCAGGCCCAGCTGTAGCATTGTGATCTTTAGTTCCCACCCACAACCCCTTGGAGCATTTCCTGCCTACTCTTTTTAAGCAGGATGTTCCATACCCACCAACCATTACTGCTCCAAGTTCATTTCCCATGTATATGGGTTACAATTTTACTTATATATGCATATTTTTCTGTATTTGTTATTGTCTGTCTTCTCCATACCTAAGTAAGGTGGAACTTACTTAGACTGCTAGTTCCACCAGGGCAAGGGACCATGTGTAGGACACAGAAAGCCCTCCATAAATAATTCTTGTGTGAGCAAATGGTGAACGACCGGGTGGCACAAAGAGCGAAGACAGAGTAGAAGAGCATTAATTCCCTTCCCCACCGTTATCTATGGGTGGTGGACCTTATACGGCCTCCCTGGTAGTCAAAACAGACAGTGTGGATCTGGTCCTTTTACAGTATATCCGAGGCTGCCAGCCTGTTTGAGGCTGTAAATATCTCTAATGAGGAGGGCTTAAGTCTGCATGCATTTGCCTTGTTTTACATAGCATTCAGCACAGCCCCAAGCACAGATGGGCACTTCATAAATATTATTGAAAGATAACACAGAAAATTATTTAATATTTCCTTGTGGGGCGGAAACAGACCTCGGGTCACAAATATATTTTGTATGTGCTTTACTTCACCAATCATTTGAACCAAAATGATTTCAGCAACAAAGATTCATCCACAACCACAAATCACGTTCAGAATGACAAAGCCTCAAAAGAATGCCATTTTCAAGGCTGAAACTGCATTACCCCAGGGTCAATGGAGTCCTTGTTACAGTGACTGGGAAGGACAGAAGTACAGGAGACATTGAAAGTCTCCCCTCAGGGAACAATGATGATCTGTAACAATAAAAGTTTGTCTGAATAATTCAACAGTTTCCAGTGTGCAGGCCCCCCTTATTCTGGAAGCCCTGCCATTGGGGCAAACGCACATTGAATGTTTCCCAAATATTCAGTTGTCATTCGTCCAGGGCAATTCTGGGCACATCTCCTATGATTTTATTAATGTTAAAAAATAACCTCCATGGGAAACCACTGTTAGGATAAAACTTTGAAGCTGCATTTATTTCACCTAAGAAAGAAGAAGCTTATAAAGTGTCCATCATGAGAATCCACCTGGGAGCTGCACACAGATCAGATTCCCAAAACAAATCACAGCGTCAGAGCCCCACAGAATCCTGAATCCCAACCAGCAAGCATGAATAATCCTTTTAAATGGTCACTTACATATCAGAACAGGTCCTTTGTGAAACTAAGCAAAGCCTCTGGTTTCTGACTGAAACAGATTTATTGGAAAGGGGGGAGAAAGTGAAATCAAGAAACACTGGGAAATTTCCACGAGAAAAGAGGACAAATGGTTTTTGTTGTCTGAATGAAACCAGCCTCTCCTGGCCAGGGTTGGAAAAGTTGCTGGCTACCCCACAGGAAAGTTGAATAATATTCTCAGCTGGTTTCTCAGGGACCATCCTGATCAAGTTGTAGGTTCTGGGCAGATGCAACAGCAAATTAAATCAGAAGACCTAGTTCCAAACCCTGGTTTCTTTCTTATTAGCTGTGCAACCTTATGCAAGTTACTTAACCTCTCTGATATTGGGTTTGACATCTTTAATATGTTGAGAGTAATGCCTACCCAATTGCCACATTATTATTGTGAAGATCAAGTGAGATCAAATGTATCAAAGTTCTTTCTAAATCATAAGATTCTGCATAAGGGAAGGTTATTATTAACTATACTTCCAAATACCAAGTAACTTACCTAGTGCTCAGGATCTATATAATTCTGTGTTCTCAATTTCTAAAGATGGTCCCATTTTTGCCTGTTCACTACAGTTTTACCAAATCTTTGTTGTTGTTGTTGTTTGAGAGGAAGGACATAGCAAAGGCAAACAAACAAACCATGGAATTATAGAGCCTTCTCTTCAGTGCCGCTAGGGAAAGAGCCTTCTCTTCAGTGCCAAAGAGAAAGTGTACATTTGTACACTTTCAAAACGCCTTGAATTGAACCCTTAAGATTACTCATTTACTGTATGTAAATTTTACCTCATGTAAATTTTAACACCATGAGGAAATAGCCACACCAGTCCAGAAGGTGGGACTCAGCAGGACAACTGGTCAGGTCTCCTCAAAAATCACTATCACTAAGTACAAGAGAAAAGGATTGTGCTAAATTATTAAAGACTCAAGGGATATAGCAACCAGATGCAATGTATGGTCTTGGATGGGATATTCCTTTGTGCAAACAATCCATTTAAGACATTGTGGGGCCATCTGGGAGAAATTTGAATAAAATCTTGGTTTTAGATGACATAAAAATGTACATAAATGTACAAAGCTGGAGACTGTTAATGAAAAAAACAAGTCATAAAGCAGTACATGCTTTCAGATCTCTTTTTGGTATTACAAAAAGGCAATTATAGTATGTATGACACATATTATGTATTATACATGATTTCTAATTATATATGTATATTATATGGGTGTAGAAGGAGACCCAACAGCTTACTGACATTCACCTAGTGACACAGGTAATGCAAGGAGGGGGTATTTGTTGTGTTTTCTAACTCTCCACCATGCACACGTACTGCTTCCATGATAATATGTACTGCTTGAACGTATTAGATTCTGAAGCTCTTTCTTTTACAAGGCAAAGTAAAAGATGGTAGGGATGGGTAAGGCAAGGAGAAAAAATACCTAACTCTTTGATATATTAAGTGAATGTCCTGTTGGACACATCTCATTTCTGCTCACAACAAGCCTATAATGGTCATCCCTATTTTGCAGACCTAATAAGGATACAAGCCAGCATTTCACATAACGTTGTCTGACCTGAAAACCCATGTTCTTTCTATCTCACTTACAGGTTAAGTTCTATTGCTGAACATTTATGAAGTATTTACTATGTCCCATGCACTCTGTTGAATGTTTCATATGAATCACCTCACTCCTATCTCATTACAATCCAAGTAAGGATAATAGTGTTATAATAATCATTTTAAAGACAAGAAAACTCAGCACAGAAATCAAATAAGTCTTAAAGTTCCCACAACTCAGAAGGGGGAGAGCCAAGAATCATATCCAGCCTGCTTGACTCTTCATGTTCCTACACGGAACACCATCCATGTCTGTGAGTTCCTCAAGTTCCCAACAGAGGAGGGAAGAATGAGTCATCACTAGCAGCAAAGCAAACGTCGACATCAGAGCCTACCGTGGAGCTTTCCAGGATGACATCCTCGCTTACCTGTCCAGGGCCATGCTGGTGGGCATACTCCTCCCAAACCCTCGGACCCCCATCTGACGGAAATATGGAATGCAAGAGAGGTTGGCAGCGATGATGGCCAGGGAGTCGGAAGGGCTCACAAAGAAGCCATTTTGGCCTAGGATCATGTAACGGTCCTGTGGGAAAGAATGTGTGAAAATGATCGGACACAGGCATCTGCGGCTAGCAGCCCATTCCCATACTCGTCGCAAGCCACTTTACTGCCATTGTATATTTAAACAACCTAAAACAACTTGAATGAGGCCAAAGAGGGCATGGGAAACCTTCTTTTAAATCCCTATATATTGTAGGCCCCGGGATCTTGAGGCAACTGAGAATGAGTCCCACCTGCTGAAATGTGGACGACTAGCTCAGGCTTCAGTAGCCTCCAGGTCCCAATTCACACTGCCCCCCAAACATAATGGAAAACAGGGGTTATTGCTAAAACAGCTGGCTCCTTAATATGGTGCTTTCAACAAAACAAGCCATAAATAGTTATTGCACGAATATTTTTTAAAAAGGAATAACTTCTACATAACATAATCTTTACCAGGAACTAAGAACAGCAATGTCTATTGAGTTGCAATACTCATTAAGCAGGAGAGCAGATGCAATGCCAGTTAGCGTCCATGTGCCCCATACATGCTGGCCCCAGATGTGTTCATTCATTTTCCGGTTTCCAGTGCTTGGCTCGTTATATGGCAAAAGGGTTAGCAGGTGAAAAATCTTCCTACTTACCCCATCCGCATCAAATGCAGCTCCAAATCCATATTCCCCTCCTTTCATAGCTTCCAGAAGGGTCGTTGCGTATGTCAGGTTTGGGTCAGGATGCTGCCCACCAAAATCTTCCAAGGGAACACAGTTTATTGCAGAATTGGCGGGGGCACCCAGTTCATCACACAGGACTTTTCTCACATAGGGCCCCATAACTAAGAAAAGATAAACAGCAATGTGAAGACTCTGTAGAACCACATAGCCCCCAAGAGAGTTTTGTTCTGGTTAGAACAAGAAAGGCCATCTAATAGCACAGAAAATTTATATATATAAATAATTTATACAGATTTATATATAAATAATAAATATATATTGTTATATAAAATAATTTTTCTATATTATATATAATTTATATTTTAATATATAAATTTTTTGTGCTATTAAATTTATATACATGTTAATTTATATATATTTAATAGCACAAGAATCTATATATTAACATAGAATTTAATATTAATATGTCTTAATATAATTTAATATACTAAATGTATTTTATAATTTTTATAAATATTTAGAAAAGTTGTATGTATAAAATATTCATAAATTTGTATTTATAAATAAATTAATATATTTCAATGTTTAAACATTAAAATATCTTAATATTTTAATACTTATATATTAATATACATTCTATAAGCTTTCTCAATAAACAATACAGAATAATTTTTACTTAAATTACTATTCATTGAGCATCTATTCATATGTGCCAGTTAGTGTATTAGGCACATAGAAGATGTGGTCAATAATACAGTTACATAAAACTTTCCTCCAAAACTTGTCTAAAATGTTGCAGAAAGAAATAAACTACTTTATAATGATTCACTGTCCATTGTTTTCTGTGTATTAAAAGCTTTAGCTAAATATATGCAAAAGCACTAATAGGCTCTTGCAATGTTCTTTGTCTGCAATTGTAGTAATTCTGTCAAATGTATAATTAAACACTGTAAAACCGAAGCATATAAAACTAAGCACATTTTATAAAATAAATGCTAAGGAATAAGGTTTTCCTGTTCAGCACACATTCACTGCTTGCGTAACATGAAATCCCTATGCTAGAAATGGAGGGGTCATATTCAAGGGAGTCAAATGCACACTTCCTGCATTGCTGGACTCTGATTCCAATAGTGAAAGCGTCAAATCTCCAGGTGAGGGACTGCAGTGGGAAGACAAGTGCTAGTCGATGTGTATTTATGAAATCATCAGACCAAATGGCTTAAGAGAAAGAATTGCCACAGGTAAGGCTCCCAGAAGGAGGCAGCATTTCTACATGGGGATTTGAGGGGGGGACATAAATTTGACAGGGGTGGGGAGAAAAGATGCCATCCAAATGAAAAGAACGTTACGAGCAAGGGAACAGAGACTGAGACAAAGGATAACAGCATGTTTGCAGACAGCGTGTAATTCTGTTAGCTGAAATATATATAAAGGATTGCTTTCCATTTATTTCCCATTAATATAACACAAACTTCAAATAGTGAGGCATCTCCTGATTTTCCCTCCCCAGCCCTCATGTCCCCTTCCTCTAGCAGAAGCACTGCGGGTCTCCTTTGAAGAGCCAACCCTGTTCCCATCTCAGTTCATGTGACCTGGGTATGACTAAAGACCACTTCTCCCAATGCTGGGGAGGTGACCTGAATCTGCCCATTCGGTGTCTTTCATTTCTCTGCCAGAGTGACAGATTCAGAGATGGACATATAGAACAAGCTAGGCAGTTAGGCTCAAATCCAGAAATATTACTCAAACTATTCGGAAATAGAAGCTTTCTTTCCTCTGGTCAGATAGTGCTAAGGAAAGAACCTGAAAGATCCTTTTCTTGGAAACAGGACCAGCCTACTAGGCACGGATGAAACAGCCCAGCCAGAAGACCCTAGAGCCCGTGGAAGATGAGCTCCACACAGGGGCTCAGAGATGACGACAGCTCGTCAGTGTCTCACTCGTAAACACGTCAGAGGGCCGAGGATGACCAAACGTTTGAGGAATGCATTGAACATGAGACTAAAACAAGGTAAGGAACAACCTGGAGGACACAGAAACTATTCAGGGGGAAGGAAACTTTTAAAGCATGTATCACTGTACATACTTTGTACATCAAAGTGTGTAACAAACCAATAAGCTATGGTAGATGGCTAAAATGGAAAAGACGAACAATACCAAGTGTCGGCAAGGACGCAGAGAAACTGGGGCCCTCACACATTCCTGGTAAAGCAAATGGTAGGGCCGCTTAGGGAAACAGCGGGGCACTTTCTTACAGCTATATGTGTGCTTATCATGTGAGCCAGCACTCCCACTCCGAGGTATTTATCCAAGACAAATGAAAACATATCCACACCAAGACTTGTTTACAATGTTTATAGAAGCTTTGTTCATAGTAGTCAAAATCTAGAAATAACCCTCAGTACAGGAACTGGTGAATGGGCAAACAGAGTGGTACATGTCTACAATGCAATACTACTCAATACTAACAAAGAATAACTACTAATACGTACACCACCACGAAGGCATCTCTGAAACCTTATGCTGACTGAAAAAGCCTGAAGAAAAAACCCACTATTATATGCTTGCATGTATATGGCTTTCTGGGTAAGGCAAAATGGTGCGGGCAGAGAGCAGATGAGTGATTGCCAAGGGCTATGTGTAGGATGATGGGCTTGATTTCAAAGGGCCACAAGGAAAGTTTTTGAACTGAGGGAAATATTCTATATCTTGATTGTCATACTGGTTATATACTATTCATACATATCAAACTTCAACCAACTGTATATCTATAAGGTATGGGTTTTTACTGCATATATATAAATCACCTCAGCAAACCGGATATTAAAAAGAGATACGACATTCAGGAAACATGAATCAGAAACTATTTTGAAAAAGAGATTATTTGGAAAACAAAAGAAAATTGGGAGAGATTAAAAATATAATAGTGTAACTGAAAAACTTGATGGGAAGAATTGGAGATAAAGTTGATTACGTCTCCCAGAAAGTATTACAAAATAGTGAAAAGAAAAATGGGTGGTGCAGGGAAGATGGGACAATGACAGCATCAGTTCTGCAGGGCCCGGATCTGAACAATGGTCATTCTAGAAGGAAAGGAAAGGGAAAACAATGGGGGGAATCATCCAAGAAGTAACTCAAGAAAAATTTCCCAGAGTGAAAGGGAACAGTATTCCAGATTAAAGGGATCCCCCAAGTGCCCAGTCGAAAAGAGGGAAGGGGTCCCACACTAAGACTCATTATTGTGGAAAGTAGAAACAGCTGAAGATAAGTCAAAGGCCCTACAAGGCCCCAGAGGAAAAAAAAAGAAAGATTTCATACAATGCGTTAAAAATCAGAAGTTCAACAAAGATGGCCATAAGACAAGGGAGCAATGCCCTCAAACTTCTGAAGGAAAATAATCTCCAGTCTAGATTTCCATATCCAGACAAATGTCAGTTAGGAGTAAGCATAGAATGAAAGGCTTTTTTACACATGCACTGACTGAAAACATTTACCTTCCATGTACTTCTCTCGCAGAGTTCCTAGGGGAGGTGTTCCTCCGAGACTCAGGAATTAATCAAGAAAACAAGACAAAGGTTCCAGAAAGAGGACAGTCAACACAAGAGAGGGGCAAAGGGAATTACTAGAATGACGGTGAGGGGCGATTCCAGAAAGGCAGCAGCTCACAGAGCACCCAGTGCAGAGTGAAGCAGGTCCGAGGTCTCCAGGAGAGTGGAGAGAGACATTCAGACGCTGGGAGAGCGTGGGGTTAATAGGGATAACTATACTTAACACAGCCTAAGCAATGAGTAAACAAGACAATTACTAATTCAAAGTCAATAAAAAACTCTTTTACTGTAAAGAATATATAATTATAATACTTTGCATGGCTCAGCAATCTTAGGGTAATATAGACACTGGATACTGATCTTATCAAAGTCCTCATATAATTACCTTAGGTAAATGTGCCTGACTTCAGTGAGTGGATAGGGTAAAAAATGCTACAACCTGATTTTCCATAATGTGAAGCCAGTAATGGCCAAAACTGAAAAATCAACAAGAAGTGGTATATTCATAGTATTTATTAATAGGAGATAAATAATTCAAAAGAAAACTAAAAAGAGATGGCCAAACAGGTAAACACGGTGATTACCTCCTCCCATGACCAGATCAGAATTAGAACTAAATTGTAGAACAAGCAACCTGGACAACCATCTGAAGACAGGCTGACCAGAAGCCCTAGAACTAAGGATGTAAAGAAGCAGCCACTGGAGACTGGTAACAGAGCGGAGGAGATGCAAAAAGGGCCAGCTCCACACCCGCGGGTAGCAGTTGAGAATCAGAAGGGCTCTCTCAGCTACAGAGAAACTAGACATCCCAACGCCACACTGGGCTCCAACTTGGAGCACCAGAGCCAGAAGGAGGTGCCCATATAACATCTGGCTGTGAAAATCAGCAGGGATTTCGTTCCTATGAGTGAAACGAAAGGCTGCAGGAAACCCAGGTGTACTCTTAAAGGGCCTGTGCACAGAGCTTGTAAACGTTCACCCTGGGGTGGGGAGGTTGAGGGAAGGGGACAGGGCACCAGAGATGTAAAGGAAGAAACTGAGTTGTATGGCTTCAGAGCAAGGACTGGAGGGACACTTGCCATTGTCCCTGTGCTGAGCCCTCCTCACACCCAGACAGCAGGCAGGCACCATCTTTCCGGCATTGAGCCCTCACCCCACAGGGCCATGTTGGAACCTGTATTAGCCTAGTGAACACTGCTCCCCCTACCCCAACTACTTCCTGGGACCCCTGCCCCACCCTGCTTACAGGGTATGACCAGAGGCCCTTTCAGAAGCAGGCAGCCAGCCTTGCTGGCACTGCAATCTTTCTTAAAAATTCTCCCCAGGCCCCAGGCAGATGGTGGCTGGCCTCAGTGTGCCTTGTGCCTTTTCTCTGCATGGCCCCAGGCTCAGCACTGGGGCCAAATATGAATCTGCGTTAACCCGGTGAACAACACTTAACCTACCCTGGTGACTCCCTGGGACCCCACCTCACCCACCTCGGGCACTGCCTGAGGCTCTCTCAGTGCTGAGCCTTAAGGGTCGTCAGCAGGCCTTAGGGTACCCTGTGCTTTCTGCTGAGCAGCCCAGGCATGGTACCGGTGGCAGCCAGCCACTGTTAGCAGTATGGCTTCTCCCATGCACTTCTAGGTATAGCACAGGTAGCTACCAACCTTGAATCACTTTGTAGCTCCTACCAGGTAGCACCAGACTGGTCACAGGCAGCAGCTGACATTGGCACCAAAGCAGTCCCCATAAGGCTCCAGAGCCAACAACACCTGGTGGCTGGCTTCAAACCACAACAGAGCACCGCTTAATCAGCTCCACAAGGGGCACACACAAGTGGTAGTTTCGATCAGTGCCAGAGCCCACTGGGCAAGCCACACTGCATGGGCTCAGCCTGAGCACCGCAGCTGGTCATGGCCAGTCCTCTCCACCAATCAGACTGAGGGTTAGCCCCAAGCACTCATGTGTCAACAGCAATCAAGGCTCAAGCACAACAGGAGGGCATACACAACCCATACAAGGGATACACTGATGGAGCACCTGGCTCAGGTGATCAGAGAGACCGTGTGTGCCACTGGGCCCCACAGGTCACCTGCTACAGAAGGCCACCCCGCCAGTACTGGGAGATGGAGCAGACCTACCTAATACACAGGAGCAAACACAGAGTGACAGCACACTTACTTGCTCAAGCTTTGTTTTCATTTGCATCAAAAGAGAGAAATCAGAGCCCTGAAGTTTTCTAGAGCATACCAAATAACTGAAAATACATATGTTGTGTGAATACAAATCCAACCTTCTTCATAATCCCAGAAATCCAATGTGGGTCAAGAGTTCCTTAACAGCTCTCACCCACGCAGTGTTGAAAGCCCACGAGCTTACCCCCATGCATTGCATCGACTCGGATCTTCAGCTGGCCAGGCCCAGTCAGCAAACTTTTGATGGCATTAAAGTCAAAGATGGTCCGAAGGAGATTGAGATAGATATCCACGGAGTCCACTATCTCCACTACAGATGGGAAGGCAAAGGAAAACATCAATAACTGTGACCATGAAGAATACTTGAAAGTGAAACAGAGAATCACTACCTTAATATATGAATCTCTGACCACAGTCCCGCTGTATCCCCACACATTATGTGGAAGGCAAAGTGTCCACTTACAGACAAAACCACAAACTGAGACACAGTGAGATGCTACAAACTTCTCAGGTTATGTGGATGTAAGTAATATCAAGTTGTAAATTCTCCTTTGCGAGTAAAATATCAACCACAAGAGTAAAGTAGTTAAAACTGTGCCTGTTATCCCGACCAACACCTTCTTTCTGCCACCTCCCTCTAAAAAACCAGCCCCACCTCAATGCTGAAAGGCATCTTGGCATACTCAGTGGCCTGTCCCAGGGGGTTGGCCAAACAATGACTCAGCTGTCGTGAAACAAATCAAGGGGTGACCTCAGCAGTGACTCCTATTTTCCAAATGCCATTGTGCCAACCAGACCCAGGTTCAGAATTGACAATGAAGGACATACTCCTGAGTGTGTGTACCATCTCTCGTGTGCCCAGTCGGATACCAGTTTGAAGATGAAGGCCAGATATTTAGAAATCCTTGTTAAACAAATGTGCTCCAATGCCTGGCACCACCCAATGACCACAAGTCCAAAACATGTCCTTTTTAGTTATTTGACAAATAAATAAAACCAGAATACATTACATCTTTCAAACTTGGAGATCATTACATAATAATACTCAGAAAGTACTTTTCCTAGAAAAGTTTCTACTTGACTTTTAGACACTAAAATTTGGCCATGAGCCCAGCTTTTTAAATTCATAGTTAAATTGTGAAACTTATATGTATTGTTTTTCAAAGTTTTCAAATGCATACTAAATACTTTGGAATCCTGAAATACTTAAAACTGCACTAAAAATATTACCAATCTATCTTTAATCATTTTCAGTAAATCTAGGTGCGATAGTTAATGGGTGACATTTTAATATTTTATTTGAAATTCTCTCTTCATCTGGTCAAATACACCACTAAAAATATTTTTCCTTGCACTTAAATCATTGTATGTGTGTCCATTCAAATATAATGTAATTACTTTTTAAGGAACACAGATAGTTTTTAATCATCTTTTGACATAAAGAAAGTTTTAATCCTTAAGATAAATTAATTAAAAAGTAATTTATTTGAACTCTACACCTAAAAATGGTTAAAATTATAAACTTTGTTATTTATATTTTACCACAACAAAATATTAGTCTATAAAATAAAAGGTCACGTCTTGAATATATTAAAAGTTTTACTCATTGCATAATATTGGATAATGTTTTTGGCAATTTCATTCTGGTATTTTAATTCTTGAACCACTTGCATAAATACATTTGGTATTTACAGCAGATAACACGTAATACCAAACAAAAATATAAGAAACCAGGAAGCAAATAGAATTCAGTGAAATTTGAAAGTTCACTTCACAGAGTTCATGCTCTTGACCCTTTAAGGAGAAATGTCAAGAACTCATTTGTTTCCAGTTAACTCAAGCCCTGCTTAACATTTAACACGGCAACAAGGTAACACATAAATTATCCTGATTACCTGCAAATGCTTTTCAGGAGCCAGATCTCTCTACCCACCTTCCCGTATCCAAAGCATTTTTTAAAAAACTCATCAGACTAGCAATATGGCTAAAGCAATGGGCCTGAATCTGAGCTCGCCAAAGATCTAGGTCCCTTGGACGACTAAATAAAATTGCAAAGATACAATCAATCAATCAATCAACAAAAAAAATCTTCTTGATGGTAATGACTGATTTTTCTCAGTCATCTTATTGTCCAGTCCTTCAAACATGCAATCAAGCACATTTCAGTCATTGTGTTTAATACAATGCATCTCTTGCTTTTAGCCGCCAAATCACTGTGTGCCGTGCGTGTGTTTGTGCGCACGTGCACATGGTCATGGCTGGGTTGATAAAAGCAGGCTTCCACTGCTTCCAATAAGTATCTCGTGGCTTTGAATTAATTTCTGCTGACTAGCTAAGTGAGCAAGTGACTCCAAATCTTTCAAGACAAATGTAGTAGAGTTGGTCCAACACTGCGACCCCCGAACAGTCCATTTCAAGCTCTTCTCTGTCCCTACAATACCATGTTGCCTTGAGCCAGGTATTTCATCTTTTTAGCTAGGTTAATTACTTGTAAAATATGGATACCATCCTAGCACAAACTGTATTTAGGTTTACAGGGGCACCAAAGGAGTAAAAAAGTGTTAGCTTGCTGTTACTTACATGTCTTCTAGGAAAAAACACTAGAATAAAATAGAAGGGGGAAAGGATATATACACAAATGACATTAATGTTGTTATATGGTTCACTATTAACCTACAAAATAAAAGGTTATGATCTGAGTACTTTAGAAGTTTTAGTTTACAACTCCATTCTGGTTCTCTAATTTTTTAGCCACTTGCCTAAATCCACTGGGTATTTATTCTATTCTTTCATAAAATTTCCTAACACAGCGCTTGGTGGAGAGCAGGTAGATAGCAGCTGAGCGTTGAATCAATACAAACTGCACAGCTCTGGCTTGAAAAAGAAACGCCTGCCTTCCGTGAGAAATTTTTACCCCATACCATTCCAGGCCTCCTCTAATCACGTAAGGTATTTGAGCACCTTTGCTTTCCTTGCTCAGAAAAGCAATTCACGGTTTATTCTAGGAACACCGTGAGAGTCAGCCGTGAAATTTTCCCTGTGTGGAAAATGATGGAGTTTGAAAGGTGATTTTTGAAAGTTGCCAATTCTGAAAATCTTATGTTCTCAGGTCCCTCTGCATCATGTTCCAATGTCACTCCCAAGGTTGATGACCCGATCACTTTCGAGCATGCACTGCCCTGTAGAAACCAGTCACCCCATTCACGGAGTTATTCTGACTTCTTCCGAATATAATCTGTTACCTCTAAATGGTTTGAATTTGTTCTCCAGGTCAAATTCTTGTCTTCCTAGTCGAGACAGGTCAATTCGAAGATCGGGACATATAGCATATTCTTCAATTGTTTTGCTGATCTGATAAATTTTGTCTGAGACGACATCTGGTGCAGGACCTAAAATTTGAAAATAATGTATCACAAAAAAAAATTTCTTTAAAATTTCGATCAGAAAAAAATGTTACCTCCTCCCCTCTCAAGCAGGAAAAAAGGTTCATTTGTTCTCTGAATGGCCGACAACAGTTCATGGTTCAATCAGCCTTGATATTTCTCATGCTGCACACATGCAATGGGAAGGAAATCTAGTTGGCCTCACCTGTTCTGTGGAGCCTCATAACCTACATGTTTGTTTGTTTGCTTTAATCCACTTCTAAGCAATGATACGTCTTCCCTAAAAATAGTCTCACACCTGCCAGGGAGGCCCGGTTATGTAATCAGCTTTATTCAGGATATGAGACACAAACAGGATGTGCCATTGACAGAAGTGAAGGGTTCCAGGTTTAAACTGCAGCTTCCCGATTGTGCCTAGAGGGGAGAGACACCGTTCCTCCTCCCAGGTCTGCTGCCTCAGGAATGCGTGAATTTACCAGGGTAAACGACTTCCCCAATCACACTCTCTAGTGAACTCCAAGTTTTTGAACAGGGTTTAACGAAAAATATCCAGTACATTTCCTCATCAAGTTGATAAGCTGTAATACACTTTAAATGAATTGAACATGAAAACAACAGTTATCCTCCTTTAGTTTTTTCTTGTCTTTTTAACTTTTACATCTTAATGCATTTTTTGCAACAAGTTTGGGTATCAAATGAATAAGTAGATTGAAAGATCTAAAATATAAATGACAGAGGATAGATAGATAGATGTTAGGTCGCTTTCTGTATTAATTTCACTCACCAACTATATTTTAACTTTCTACTGAATACAAATTCAATAGAATCTGTATTCTTAATTTCTTTTACATCCCAACCCTTAGAGCTGTACTGTCCAACACAATAGCCAGTAACCACGTGCAGCTATTCGGCACTTGAAACATGACTAATCAGATTGAGATGTGCTGTAACTGTAAAATACACACCAAATTTTGAAGAGTTAATAGGAAAATATAATACATTATATTAACAATTTTATAATAAGTTATTGAAATAATATTTTAGATATACTGGGTTAAATAAAATATATTAAACATCCCACCTATTTCTTTTTATTTTGTTCATGTGGCTATTAGAAAATTCTAAATCACTCATGTAACACACAACTTATTTCTACTTGACAGGACTGTTTCACGGCACAACACGACCGCGGCCTCCCTGTAAATGCTCATCCAACATAGAAAAAGGAGTGAGGAGTGGTGCCCAAACTCATTAAATTACATGCACTAAATATGTGCAAGTGTTTTGCATGTCAATTACAGCTCAGTGAAGCTGGGGGGTGGGGGAGGGCCCACCATAGCACCGTTCCAGTGGGCGGGAGAGGGGAGAGCCTAGCCGATCACGCCGACATTCCTTTGTCACATAGGAAAAGTAAGAACCGAAAAGAGATAAGCACAGCCCTTCTCAACGTCACCCTTTTACAAGACATAAAAAGTAAACAGTCTTCAGTTTTTGCATTTTTTATACAAGCTAACGCTTGCCAGATTGAAGACCGCATAAATATCCCCACTTCTGAATACCACATCGTGTTCTAGTACTATCTCCATCCGTTTTTAAAGGTCTCTGAGTTTTTATGCCAAAGCACACTGATTTCCGAAAGTAAAATGAGTTCTACCGCCCTAGATAATTTTCCGTGATAATTTTCTATTAACCACTCACACTGATGACCTAGAGCTCATCAACCACCTCTGCATTCCTTGACAACTTCCACGTTCCTGGACATCTTCCACTCCAGTGATTTTCGTCCTCACTTTGGTCAATGCCTGGCACACTCATACCTTAAGTATTACTGTCTCTTGAAATCCTTCTTTCAAAAATATCAAACCTGAGTGTCCTGAGCCCACACATTCCTTATCTTCCACCTATCCTACTCTGTACCTCTGCTGAACGTGTTCCTCATCACTTAATTAATCCCAGGTCATTAATACATTCTAGGTTTATTGATCTCTTATTTATTGATCTCTTACTCCAGGCAGATTTATTGATCTCTTATTCCAGGCAGGATCCTATGGTCCACCATTGGAGCTATGCCTTTGCTCACATAATAACACTTGCCAACATGTACTGAAATTTACATGTGTAAAGTATGAGGGGTGCAGATATAGTTGTCTAAATTTGTTCAAAAAAAAAGTAAGAAGAAAGTTTGCCTGCTAAGATCACAAGGCAAGAATAGGGAAAGGACTTGGGGTAAATGGAGATGTCTTGTAAAAGGTCCTCTGGGAAAAGGTGTTGAGGACTCCTGAGAAGTGAGGGCCAGGATGAAGCTAAACCCCCTTCTTAGGAGAAGACAATCGTATGATGTCATGACTCATGTCAGCAATGTGTCAGAGTGGCAGCGACAAATATGACACACCTCACACTTTAAATGAAATTTGGCACTTACAAAAAGTGGATGAAGTAGCATTATTATCCTCGGTTTACAAATGGGGAAACTGAAATTGGAAGAGATGACCTTAATCAAGGGCACATCACTGGTAATTGACAGAGGCTGATTTGAATCCTAGTGGTCTGATGTCAGCTCAGACACTATTGAGAACTACCAGGTGGGTGGAGGACTCATGGACATGGATGACAGTGTGGTGACTACAGCAGTGGGAGAGGGGCATAAGGTGGATAAGTGGTAATGGGAAAAAATACAATAAAAAAAGTTTTAATGATTCTGGAAAAAAAAAAAAAAGAACTACCAGCCCTCTTGATTCTGTGCCGGGCCCACCCAGCTGTTCCCCAAACACGGGACATCACTGTCACCTGCTCCCATCACTGCCACTCTGATGCATTACTGACATGAGTCATGACATCACATGACTGCCTTCTCCTAAGAAGGGGGTTCAACTTCATGCTGGCCCTCACTTCTCAGGAGTCCTCAACACATTTCCCAGAGGACCTTTTATAAGATATCTCCATTTACCCCAAGTCCTTTCCCTATTCTTGCCTCATGATCTTAGCAGGCAAACTTTCTTCTTACTTTTTTTGAACAGATACAGGCAACTATATCTGCACTCCTCAAAGTGGGATCTTTCCCCATCTTTGCCTTCTTACTCAGAGGTTCAGCCCATTTTCTTGGAATCTAGGTTCTCTGTGAGCTCCATAGCTTATTCTGTGAGGCTGGTCAAGTTTTTTTTAACCATTTTACTCCTCAGTGACTTTACCAGGTTCTTATAAGGACTAAATGAGATAATGTGTGTAAAGTTCCATGAATAGAGCCTGGCACATTGTAAGCATTATAAAAAAAATCAGTAGCCCTGACTGGTGTGGCTCAGTGGATTGAGTGCCAGCCTGTGAGCCAAAGAGTTGCTGGTTTGATTCCCAGTCAGGGCACATGCCTGGGTTGTGGGCCAGGTCCCCAGTACGGAGCACGCAAGAGGCAACCACACACTGATGTTTCTCTCCCTCTCTTTCTCCCTCCTTTCCCTCTCTCTAAACATAAATAAATAAAACCTTTTTACAAGCTTTTAAAATAATCAATGTTTTAATTATTGATTCCATTTGTTCTTTAACATCTTCCCCTCAATTTAAAAACATGCCCAGAAGAGTCCTGTTCCCTAAATATTTTTTAAAAGCAACATAGCTCCAGATGTGTCCCATTCTCCTGGATATGCCTATTTATTCTACACATTTAGCCTTTTAACTTGTTCCATATGCTGTGTCTGCATGACACACAACAGAAGAGATCAATGCCTGCAACTGCAGATGAAGGATGTCACGCTGAAACTTATTCTACTTTGAGTAGGAAGAAACCAACTGAATCTCTCTGTGCCATCGGGAAAGTTGGTTTCATTAATAATGCCAAGCCATGCAAACATGAAGAATTAAAAGTAAGAGGGAGAACTTTCAATGTATTGGGTTAGCCAAAGAGTTCGTTTAGTTTTTCCACACAATGGCTCTAGTAGTGCTTAGGTGTCTCTAACTTCATTTGAAACAATTTTGTTAGATTGTATTGTGACAGCTGTCATATCAGTGTGCATTTTTAAAAAGCTAATCAAAATTGGTGAATTTTTGTGCAGCCATTTTAATATTGAAAATGAAAGAAAATACACATTTTTGGTGTATTATGCTTTATTATTTCAAGAAGGGTAAAAACATAACTGAAATGCAAAAAAAGATTTTTGCAGTACATGGAGAAGGTGCTGTGACTGACTGAATGTGTCAAAAGTGGTTTGTGAAATTTCTTGGTACTTTGACAATTTGGCCAAATAATTCTTTATTGTGGATCTGTCTTATTCACTGGAAAATGTTTAGCACGACCCCTGGCCTCTACCCACTAGAAGCCAATAGTGGGAAATAGTCAAAATACTCAAAATGTCCAAATCAATAAAGTTATTGGTGAAAATGAAAACTGTATTTTTTATGGAAAAAACTAAACAGACTTTTTGGCCAACCACGTAGTTAAAGGCTAAGTGATAAATTCAATCCTCTACTCTTATTTGAGTTTTGATTAAATAGATCTCAAAACCTCCTGTAATTGGGTATTTAAATAATATCTTCCTTTATGTTTCACAGGATATCATAGAGATGAGTGAGGTGCTCTTGTAAGTTATGAAGTCAGATATTAATTCCAAATTCTTACTTAACATCTATTGCTTAGTTTGGTAACTTATATATTACATATCTCTACAAATTGCTGTTTTCTGAGCCCATTCAACACCCTCTGTTAGTGCATAAAATACTCCATACTGCATAGTTTTTCCTGAAGTATCCATTAGTTTCTGCAAGACTAGCTTGCAGGTCCTAGATGTGATGTTTAGTGAAGCAGCGCTCCTCAAAACACACCTACAATGACAAGGCACTTCACAAGGCATTTTTTTAGCTGCTTGACATCAATAAAGTTCCTTGTCTGGATAATGTCCAAAGTGGCTACAAGGAGGGGGCAATAATGCATGTTTCCTCAGGATGTGCTGTGTTTGACTGGGGTCAGGAAAAATTCATAGTGGTGACCTTTGTTGGTTAAAATTTAGCTCCTATCCATGTAGACACACAGACTCAGTGTTCTAGATTGAAAAGGATTGAAGAGACATAACAACCAAATGCAATGCATGGTTCTGGGATAAATCCTGGTTTAAACAAAACAGCCATACATGACATTTTGGGGACAACTGGAAAATTTTGACTATAGATTAAGTTTTAGATTATATTAGGGAATTAGTGTTATTTTGGTTGGGTGCGATATCTCTTTCTTTTCAAGAGATGCATTCAGAAATATGTAGGTATAAAATGTCTTCATGCTGTAATTTACCTTAAAATTCTTCCGAGAAAAAAAGATAAGCAAAATGAAAAACAAAGTAATGGATACATATATTCATTCATTATTCTCCCTATCTTATATATAAGGTCTGTCCAGAAAGTATCCATTCATGTAATATGAAAATAAAGACATTTATCGAAGATGATACAAGATACAAGAAACATTGTACACAGAACAATGACACCTCAGTCCCCTTCAAAGTAGGCACCTTGGGACTTCACACAGTTCTCCCACAGTTCATCTCCAGTTGTGACCTTCTTGAGGCAATCTGGTTCATCGGCAGAGGTTTGAATCAAGTCATTAGCAAATGCAGCATGATGTTCTTTCTGCTCTGGTAGCAGAAGCCACAGAACAAATTTTGCCACATGTTTCATGCCAAGATCCTGCATTAAAATCTCAGACACAGTAGTTTTTGGAATCCCCAGATCAGCTTCCAGTTCTCACACTGTCGGTGACTGATCTTTGTTGATTGCAGTCCATACATGTTCAGTATTCTCAGGTGTTCTGCTTGTTGCAGGCCTTCCAGAATGTGGATCACTTTCAACAAATTCTCAGCCACCTTTGAAGTGTTTGTGCCACACTGTTATTTGTGCTGCACTCATTGCATCATCCCTGAAAGCCTTCTGAGTCATCCGAACAGTTTCCAAGGAGGAATGTTCGAACTTAATGCAAAATTTAGTGCAGATTTGTTGCTCTACTCACTCAGTCATTTTGAATGAGACAGCCAAACAATACACATGCTCACTCAACAGTTGTCTACCACCCCCATTGACTAGTACAGTGAAGTTGTCATTGTTCACACATGCGCATTCCAGTCCACTCTCCTTGGCTGCCAGGTTACATTGATGTTGCACTAACCATTCTCATTATAGTAATAACGGCTGGACTTTTTCTGGACAGACCTCGTACGTTTAAATTTTTTTTAGTTCACACCATACACATATCCTACCCCACCAGGCTATCCAAGCTATAAATTTCTGTAAATATAAAAAAAAAGGAAATAATTCTAAACATTTCAGTGAGGAGTCAGCACTACAGGAACGGAGAGCCTAGGGCTTAGACAAAAAAAAAGGTTTTTGTCAACCCTGAGCAGCTGTGTGACCTTGAGCAAATAAGAGCCTCTCGGGGCCTTGATTTGTTCATCTGTAAAATAACAATAATGGTCTAAATGATTTTGAGGGTATATTCCAACTCTACAGTCCAGAGTCTTTCCATATGAGATGAGCATCAACTATTCAACTCTTTGTATGGAGGAGTTCAGGCGCTCAAGAGACCAAATGGATTCAAGATCTCATTATGCCACTGCCTCGTCCTGTCACTTTGGACACTGTGATAATTCATTTCATGTGTGAATTTCACTGGGCCACAGAGAGCCCAGATGTTTGATTAAACATTATTCCAGGTGTGTCTGTGAGGGTGTTTCCCGGTAAGATTAAGATTTGAACCAGCAGACAAGTGGTGGGCTTCATCCAGTCCACGGAAGACCTGGACAGAACAAAAACATGAAAGGAGAACTCGCTCTCTCTGTCTGGTTGTCTTCAAGCAGACACTTCCGTCCTTCCTGCCGTCAGACCCAGGCTCAGCGGGAATTTACACCATCAGCTCTGCTGCGTCTCAGGCCTCTCAACTCAGTCAGAACCATTCCATTAGCTCTCCTGAGTCTCCAGCTTGCCAACTGCAGATCTTGGGACTTCTCAGCCTCCATAAACACATGAGCCGATTCCTTAAAATAAATCTTTTTATATCCTATTGGTTGTATTTCTCTGGAAATCCCTGATTTATACAGGCACCTCACTAGATATTTCTGAGCTATTCCCTCTACACTCTGTCTACCATCAGGGGGCCACTGCAGGATTGTGATAACATAAGATGTAAGAAATCATGATAATTAAGGCATATTTTGAATCACATACCTCCATTGGAAACATTAAACTTCACTCCAAACTCTCCCCCTGGTCCTCCAGGGCAGTGGCTGGCTGTCAGGATGATTCCACCAGCTGCCTTGATCTTTCTGATAATGCAGGAAACAGCAGGAGTTGACAAGATGCCATTCTGTCCAATAATCAGTCGTCCAATCTAGACCAGCCAGGAAAAAAAAAATCAATCCTGTTACATGGGATTGAAGTACATTTCAACAGGGAAGTGCCCCGGGCTCTGTTAGCACAAAATAAATCACTTCAAAAGGAACTGAGCGGGCGGGGATGAGGAGGAGACAGAGCTTGGGCATTGTCTGTTCTGCCCAATGTCTCCAAGACCATTTGGGACACCCGCATGTAACAGTCAATTATTAATCTGTAAATTGGAACTGCCTCATTAATTTTCAGTAGTTTGAACCATCTGCTTTCAACAACCGAAGAGTTAGCTTGAACCACAAAAAAAGTTCTTAGTTTGTTTCTGGCTCCAAAATTGCACATTAACAAGCTGGAAATTACAAGAAAAAAAGAAATGAAGCAAGTCTGTGCTTCATCCCTTCCTCTGGCTCAGTGCAGGCTCACACAGGAGGGGACCTGACTTATACAGCCTTGTTGTCAGTGGGCACATCTTAATTGTAGTTGGAACGACCATCTCCTGAAAGCAGGAATTCTATGTTCCACCCAGTGACAACATGTGCTGGACATGTTGAAGAAGCTACCCAGTTATGCTAGGCAGAGAACTTTAAGTCATCCACTGGTGTGGCCAGACTCTTTCTATAGCTACAAACCAGACTTTTAAAGAAAAAAGCAATACAGCTCTGCAGAGCATTACTTGGCATGCTTTGTTTTAAAATAGGACCCAATATCATCCAATCCAGTGGTTCTCAAATGTTGCTACAAATTAGAAACACTAATGAAGCCTAGAAAACTCATCGTACTCAGATTGCAGCCCAAACTAATTATATTGGAATCTCTGGGGAATGGGATCCAGCTATTTATAGTTTTTAGGACTCCACAGGTGATTCTAATGCTCAACCAAGCTTGGTGAGCATCACTCAAAGGACCAGCAGCATGAGCATCACCTATGAGCCTGGCAGAAATGCAGAACCTCAAGGCACAGCTAAGACCTACTGAATAAGAATTAGTATCTGTTTTTTAAAGATTTCATTTATTTATTTTTAGAAACAGGGAGAGAAACATTGATGTGAGAGAGAAACATCTATCAGTTGCCTCTCATATGCACCTCAACCTAGGATTGAACCTACAACCCAGGCACATACCCTGGCCAGGAATTGAACTAGTGATCTTTTGCATTGCAGGATGATGCCACACTGGTCAGGGCAAGAATCAGTATCTTAATAAAATCCCCTTTCCTCCTTCTAGATAATTCATTTCTCCATAAAAGTATGAGAAGTACTGATGTAACCCACAAAGGCAAGCTCTGGCATTGAGCTCAACAGCAGTTACTCTGGCACCAACAATAGCATTGCTGGAGGAAGGTCACTGATCAAATATGACAATGAGGGAAGATATGGGGAAAATGTACTGTAGAGAGCAAACACAAGAGCTCCAAAAACAAAGCACTCTTGGGATGACTTAGTATGAAAGATCCACACGCCACAACATCCCCAGAGTATATTTTCAGAGGATGAGACAAGTTATAAACAAATAAATGTAATAATAATAAACAACTAGTTAGATACATATTAGGGAGAAAGCAGGGTTCCATGATAGAGAATAATGGAATGCCAATTTTAATTATAACAATACTAATAGCCAAGGGAGCTTGGATTTTATTCTAAGTACAATGGGAATCCATCAAAGGGTATTAAGCAATGAAAGTGACCTGATACCATTTACATTTTAAAAGATCAAGGACTGAGCAATCTAAATGATCTTGTTAAAAGGCAAGTTATATCTTGTCAGCAAAACATTCTCCTGGCTCTCCTTGTCCCCCACCAATCCAAGGTAAAGCCAAAGCCTTCATCATAGACTCCAAGGCCTCATATGATCTGACCCCCATCGCTTGCCATTTCCCTCCCTCTTTCTGCTTCAGCCACACTGGCCAGTTTGCTGTTCCTCAGACATGATCAGGGCCTTTGCATTTGCTCTTTCTTCTACTTAGACTTCTCTTACCTGAATATTCATATACCTGCCCTGCCCTGTCCTTTGGGTTTCTCTTCTGACATCTACTAATCAGAGACAGCACTATTGGCAGTCCTATATGATACAGCAACCAGTAGTCTTTCATTTCTCTATTGTTCTCTGTTTACCCTGCTTTAATCTTCCCTGTTACACATATTACCATCTAATATTTTCCATGATGTTTATTTGTTTTCCCACTATGTAGAAGCTCTAAGGACTTTGTTTATTCACTGCAATATTTTAAGATTCTAAAACAAACTTAGCATGGAAGTACACGATAAATATATATTGAATTAATTGAAAAACATGGACTTCCAGCCAAGATGGAGGTGTAGGTAGACACACTGTGCCTCCTCGCACAACCAAGATAGGGACAGCAACAATTCAGAAACAGATTAACAACCAGAACTGACAGAAAACTGAACTGTATGGAAGTTGGACAACCAAGGAGTTAAAATAGACTCGTTCATCCAAACCAGTAGGAGGGGTGAAGTCGGGCAGCCAGGCACAGGTTGCAGTGTGGAGAGCAGAGAGCATTGGGACTGGCACATGAGGCATCGGGGGTGCACAAGACCACAGCAGGTGGACCCAGAGCACGTAAACGGCAGCTGGCAGACCCAGTGAGTCGGGAACTGTAAAGCAAGGCACTGTGTGCAACCCAGGAACACAGCACTGGGAAATAGAGCCTCAGAACACAGAAAACACCTGTGGGAGTTGAGCCACAGGGAGAGACTCCCAGCCTCACAGGAGTGGTCATTGGAAAGTCCCACGGAGAGCACAAGCCCACCCACATGGGAATTGGCACCAAAGGGGCCCAGTTTGCTCGGGGGAAGTGGCAGAAGGGACTGAGGTCCGACAGAGATTGGAGCAAGCACCATTGTTCCCTCTCGGAGCCCGCCCCCACATACAGCGTCACAATCCAGCAACTGGGGTGTCCCGCCCTGGTGAACACCTAAGGCTCTGTCCCTCATACATAACAGACACAACCAGACCAAAGGAAAAGAAAAAAAAAAAGATGGCTCAAACAGAATTAAAACACCTCAACCAGTACTTTTAAGTGACTGAGAGATAGCCAACATATCAGATGCACAGTTTAAAGCACTGGTGATCAGGATGCTCACAGAAATGGCTGATTTTGGTCGCAAATTAGATTAACAAATGCAGGCTACAATAAAAGAAATGAAGGAAAATGCACAGGGAACCAATAGTGATGGGAAGGAAACTAGGACTCAAAACAATGGTGTGAACCAGAAGGAAGAAAGAAACACCCAAACAGAAAAGAATGGAGAAATAAGAATTCAAAAAAATGAAGTGAAGCTTAGGAACTTCCAGGACATCTTTAAACATTCCAACATCTGAATTATAGAGGTACCAGAAGGAGAAGAGGAAGAGCAACAAGTGGAAAAGTTATTTGAACAAATAATAAAGGAGAACTTCCCCATTCTGGCAAAGGAAATAGACTTCCAGGAAGTCCAGGAAGCTCAGAGAGTCCCAAAGAAGTTGGACCCAAGGAGGAACACACCAAGGTACATCACAATTACATTACCCAAGGTAAAAATGAAGGAGAGAATCCTAGAAGAAGCAAGAGATAAGGAGACAGTTACCTACAAAGGAGTTCCCATCAGAATGTCAGCTGATTTCTCGAAAGAGACCTTGCAGGCAAGAAGGAGCTGGAAAGAAGTATTCCAAGTCATGAAAGGCAAGGACCTACATCCCAGATTGCTCTATCTAGCAAAGCTATCATTTAGAATGGAAGGACAGATAAAGTGCTTCTCAGATAAGGCCAAGTTAAAGGAGTTCATCATCATTAAGCCCTTATTATATGAAATGTTAAAGGGACTTATCTAAGAAAAAGAAGATGAAAAACATGTACAGTAAATTGACAGCAAACTCACAATTATTAACAACCACACCTAAAACAAAAAGAAACTAAGCAAACAACTAGAACAGGAACAGAACCACAGAAATGGAGATCACATGGAGGGTTAGCAACAGGGGAGTGGAAGAAGGAGAGAGGGGAAAAGGTATAGAGAATAAGTAGCATAGATGGTAGGTAGAAAATAGACAGGAGAGGGCAAGAATAGTATGGAAAATGTAGAAGCTAAAGAACTTATGACACAAGGACATGAACTAAAGGGGGGGGGAATGTGGGTGGGAGAGGGTGTGCAGGGTGGGGGGAATGAGGAGGGTAATGAGACAACTGTAATAGCATAATCAATAAAATATATTAAAAAATAAGTGGAACAAAAAAAAGAAAAACATGAATGAATGGTACCATGTGAAAAATGCATTTCAGAGTGACAAAAGCAGAAGGAGAAAGATCAGATGAAAGGCTGAGTGTGAATAATGTCTTGAATTAGGCTACAGGCATGACAAATGAAGAGAAGTGATTGTACTGGAGACATTTTTTGGAAGGAGAATGAACAGAACATGTATGTGGAATGAAATATTAAAGAGAGGGGCTATGGTAGCCAGCCTCCAAGATGGCTCCCAGTGGTCCTTGCTCCTGGCACTCATGCCTTGGTGGAGCCCCTGCCCACACTGAATTCAGCAGATCCGGAGGAACAGAACACTGACGAGTCATAGTGTGTGACTTCCAAGGTGAGGCCCTAAATGCCACTTCTGACTTGTTCTCTTGGACTGTTCACTCTGGAGGAAACCAGTTAATGTGCCATGAAAACACCACTCATGGAGCCCTGTGTAGGCCCCTGTATGGAGAGGAACGAAGACCGCCCACCAGCAGCCAGCCCCACCTTGCCAGCCGTGAAGGTGAGCCATCTCGCAGCGTACCCTCCAGCCCCAGTCAAGCCTTCTTATGACAAAGCCCCCGCCAATGTACGACTGCAACCTCATGAGAGTTCTCAAGGCAGAACAACCCATCTTCTGTCCCACAGAAACTGTAAGAAATGCTAAATATTTGTCATTGCTTTAAGCCACTAGATTTTATGGTATTTTCTTTTACAGTTGTCTACCTTTAAACTTTGACGAATGGTGGTGCCATGTATCGAGACACGAAAGACACAGGGCAACAACTGCACTCATGTCATTATCCAGAGGCATGATAAACTATGTTCTACATGCTCTTGTTAAAACTTAATTATTACTCAACTCATTCTACTGAGTATTATAGGCAATGCAGAAGATTCCGCAGGTATAGGAATGAATACAGTTTAGTCACTTCCCTCAAAGAATAAGTTTGTAGATTTAAGAACCTGAAAATTTATTGTACCTTTTGTTCACAGTTTTCTATCTATCCTACTTTTTAGAATTATTCTTAAAAATATAATCATTACCATAAACTTGGTGGTTAAAACAACAGAAATTTATTCTCTCATAGTTCTGGAGGCTAGACGTCTAAATTCCCACAGGGCTGCATTTCCTCTAGGGGCTCTGGGGGAAAACCTGGTCCCTGCCTTTGTTAGTCTCTGGGGGCTGCCTGGTGTTCCTGTGCTTGTGGCCGCATCACTCCAATCTCCACCTCTGTCTTCACATCACCTTCTCCACCGTGTGTCTGTTTTCTCTTCTGTTAACTCTTGCTCTTCCAATTAGCCCAAGACAAATGACGCCAGAAAAGGTATGGCTTTTGAGATCTAGTAATAGATCTCAAATAAATATAATAAATATATTGACCAAATAAATATAATCTTTGGAAGCCCTGTTGTATAAAGAAAAAGTAGTTAACTTGAAGTTAGAAGATCTAGACATGAGTCATGGCTCCCTCCCTGACCTATGGCAAATCACCTCACTCTGCTGAAGCTTGCTATCTTCATCTTCAAAGCCAAGAGGGCATAGGGTTGTGAAAATTAACTTATGATGAAACTGTGTAAAGGGAAACTCTTTGTGAAATTAAACATGACCCAAATTATGCTACTGCCTTCTACAAATCCCAGTCCCTTCCCCAAACATTTAAAATTCATTCTAAGATGACAGATTATCCCTTAAGCTGACACTTCACTTTCTGAAAAAGTCCTAGAAATACTACCCTCCATCAGTGTAGCAGACTGCTACCTTACAAGGAAAAGATGCTCTACTTACATAATTGGCTTTGATTTTGTTTACTGCATTGGAACAGGCAACATCTGTCTTTTATTCCTGAGTGAAACCAAGTCCACAGCTGGGGAGTGCAATCCATGGCATTCTGTTGCAACCTCATTGACACCCCCAAAAGGGGCACTGGAGGAATCTCCAGTCCCACACCACATGGCCTGTCTTTGGCTGGAGAAAGGGAACGCAACCCAACCCTGCAGAAGGTACACTAAAGCTCCCTGGATGGGCCTTACTGCTACTGAGGAACGTGTCCTTCAGCACCCACTAGGAAGGTGGGCACAGTGGGCCCTCCTTCTGTGAGCAATCACTATCACTCCTATGGTGCGGTTGCTTAGGATCTCTCTGTGTCTAACCTTTTAACTTGATGCCAGTGCCTTTGGTCAACCCTTAAACTTCACCTAGATTATACTATTGTTTGTTCCACCCATGAGTGGGCATAGCAGGTGCTGAAGGAATCTGGATCCCCCTCCACATGGCAGAGACCAGTGTCCTGAAAAGAGAAAGTTTTATTACACAAAGCTTTCACACCAGGTGCACACACAGCTAATTCTACTAATGATTTTTATTTCTGATGGCTCCTTCTTTTCAGAATTCTGTCTAAATTAGATTTAGCATGAGTTCGGTTTTTAATTAGCTCAAATTAAAAGCCTAAAGAGCAGCAATGTACAATTTAAACCCACAGGTTAGAATCGCAGAGTAGATGCAGAATTTTTATTCCAAATCAGTTTTCCCCAGTAGGGGATTACTAATGAAGGCAAGATTGTTTTCATGTGTGAACTCCCTTAATACAACTTCCCCTTTATGATTTCCTTTTAACTTTAAATAAGTCATTTAAAAAAAAAAGGAGTCCCAAAGAGAGAGAAGAAAATGTAAGCATGACATTCCTCAATGTCTTCCACTCACTGTGTCGTGGCCCTATAGGCTCAAAGTGAATCAGAGAGAGTGAGGAGAGCAATAAACAGAAACTTCCTTGATGCTACACAGAGAGAGTGTTGTACAGGACCACACAGCCACTACCACATCCATCTCCAAAGTTCATGGAAAGTCATACACACAAAGATGCCTGTTTCCCATCTTCTCAGTTAAACAAAAAACAAAAACTACAAAGGCAGTCCAAAGTCAAACTGCCATGGATGGCAGGGGCTTCAGTCTCTCAGTCCCAGCTGTCAGAGAGGAGGGCCAGCCCATAAGCAGCACTGCACATGAGGAAGCAGGTGATGGCTAAGTGGAATTTCAAGAAATAACAAACTCAAGACATGGATGTGGTTACCCAAACACCAAGGGACTTCTCCAGTTGCTCATGGATAATTGTGCAGTGAAATGCTTTGTTACATGGAGACCAGATGGGAGCAACTGAGCTCATCCTCAGCTCCTGCCCCCCAGGAAGTCTTTACACACACACTCAGGGGCTGGAAGCAAGAGATGGGAGGCCATTAGAACCAAACCAAGATATGGAATTCATATTTGATCCCTAACATCTGAACAAGTTCAGAAAATTCACAGGCATCTAGAAGTTTGGCCCAAGTTCTATTCCTGTTCCTCAATCAGCCCACCAATTCTTAAGCTCTCATTGAAAGGATCAATCTCGCTTTCCTAAGGTGCAAAATGAGGATGGTGGAATTGGAAATTAGGTTCCTCCTGGTGATAAGGTAATTCAGTGTTTGAAAAATGCTGAAATCTTTACCTTAAGGTACAGGGTTTGGCTCACTAAAATAAGAAAGGGCCCTGTTCGCCATGTCATAATGTGACCAACCCAACTGGGTACTAGGATGAGAACAACTGGATCTGCCAGGGTCAAGGACAAAGAGTTGAGTACCCAGAGATAAACTGAGATGTTGGTATCCAATGGGAAAGGATATAAAAACTGACTTTGCCACCCATTTAGCTGTAATAGCTGTAAGGGGACCCAAAACCCCCAGAATCTATTTATAAAAAATTATGTATTTATTGTTACATGTTTAAACTTCAGTCACCTTCAAAGTACTCTCCATCTGATGCAATTCACCAATTGAGACTTTTTTCCACTGCTCAAAAAATGTTTTTGAACTCATTGATTTTGATGCCTTTTAGTGCTTCTGCCATTTTTTTGTTTGTTTGTTTCGCCTCTTTCACATCAGCAAAACATTTCCCTTTGAGGACTTTTTTCATCCACGGAAACAAAAAAAAATTTTTTTTGTCTCACTTTGGGTGAGATCGGGTTGAATAGGGAGGGTGGAGCACAGGGGTCATGTCGTTTTTGGTCACAAACTGTTGAACATTCCATGCAGTGTGGGCAGGTGTGCTCATAAATCACCCATCATGAAATGAGAAAATGGGTTGAGTCTTCAAAAGTATTCACTGAAGCTGAACACAGCTTCTCACAACAACGCCAGCTGATACACTGATACAGATGGGTTCCTAGAACACCCACCTAGTGGGGGAAGCCAGTAGTATAAGGGGCCCACCCTCCAGAAGATAATTCCAGGTATTTTGGGAGTCTCCCCTCAGGCATGACTTCAGATGAGACCCTGCATCCCTCTGTGTCTCCCTTTGTTATCTAAAAGATCTAACAGCCACACGATGGAGGATGAAGGTCAATGGAGCCAAGCTCCAGTGCAGGGTCTGGCACCCAGTAAGTTCTAATACACTTCACTTGCATTCTTTAATTCTTAATTTTTAATTTCTTAAATCATAGTAATTGAGTGAATTTGTTGTTTTGTTAATCTGTAATGGTTTTCTAATTATAAAAATATATATTTGCATGTTCCTTTTTTGAACATTTAAGAAGTACACATAAGCAAGAGGAAAATAAAAATTATCGGTACCATTTCCATGTGTACCCTTTGTCTTTTGTCCATCTGTTTTGGTCTCTCCCTTTCTCTCCTTCATTCTCTCTCTCTCTCTCCCTCCCTCCCTGTCCCTCTGCCTCTCTCTCTCTCTCTCTCTTTTTCTTCCTCCCCTTTCCTCCCTCCCTCCTTTCCTTTTATTTACATATTTTTATGTTTTCACAAAAAAAGTTTGTGTGGCCTACATCTTTCACTTAATATAACGAGCCCATCCCTGAAGTCTGTGTTTCTGTCACTGAATATTCTCCCACATGATTTTAGTGACTGTAGCGTCTTCTATTATTTAAATGTCCTATCATTTATTGATCGATAAAAAGTGTTCTTTCACTTAATGTTTGTACGTGTGAAACTTAAAAAATGTTTGGTGACTGAACTCAATCTGTGGAATAATTTAAAATGAATATAGCTTGCCCATAATTAAATTAAAAATTAGTTGTAACGTGCCTTCATGACTGTACATGTCTTCTTTCTCCTTTAACCACCAAAACTGCTCACTAAGGGACTACCAAAGTCCATGGAGAGGAGTGGCAGGGTCTTGTCTGCACCCTTGCCTTGACCTGGATCTCCCGTCATTGCCCCCATCTACGCCTCTGACTGGCACTGTCCTCTGGTGTGGGCTGTGCCAGCCCTCGGACTTCCTCATGCTGTTGAGCTCACTGCGGAAAGTGGCCCTTGCAGCACAGACCCCTGCCTAGAGTAGCAGACTTACACACTGCCTACATTTCTTTGTACTGGCCCACCCAACTCCAGCACAAGTCCAATTTATTATCACAGAAACATAGCTCCTTTGGGAACATTTAGACACCTCCTCAAATTCTATGTAGTCTTCAAACACTCCTGACATCTGAGACTCTTCTATCTTCCTCTTGAATATATCCAGCGAAGAAGACATACCTCTTTGAGGGGGTGGGGGATATCCTATGCTCAAGTGCACACACACACATGCTACTTGACAAACTACCTAAATTGTTAAGAATATTTTATATCTGGCACCTTTATAGGTGGATAGAAATTTTATAATACAACAGGTCCTGGAGTAACGTCATTTGTTCAACATCAAGTTGTTAAAACATTGATGAGATATAAAAGGAACTTAACTGTATTTATATCAATTAGCCTATGGTAAAGTTGGTTTCATTATATGTCATTCCACTTAAAGTTATAGGATTAACTGTATGATGAATATATATATGCAGGGTTACTGCATATATATATGCAATATATATATATATTTCCCAAAATAATAACTCAGAATCTTTGGCATCTCAGCCTTTCTTTATAGCTTTGTGTTTTCCCCTGAGTAGCTGTCACATCAGTTAAAATACGTTTACAGGGATCTTTAAATATTCCATCAGACCACTTTCTGTCTGGCCAGGAAATAATTACTGCCCATTTGCTAAGTGCCTCTACCCCCTATAGTATGTTCCAGTGAACTAAGGACCTCTGGTGTCATAGATTTACAACTCAGCAAGATTAAACAATTTACTGTTATTTATGACCCAGCAAAGCTGGGTCTTCTGTATGATATTCCACATTAGCATCTGTCACTTTACATTTGAGAGCGCCTGTTCAGAAAAAGATTATGCCTCCTAACCAAACATTCGGCAGGGCCGCAGAAACAGGCACCCTGACAAACAGCCCGACGAAACAGTTGAAAGCATCACTGGCTGCTGCAGCTGTGCATTTTCAGACTCCTCAGCAGATTAGCACGGAGTCTCCTAGCCTCTGCTCAGCCCGTTTCTCTCAGAAATCTCTCACGTGGCCCAGTCCATTAGGCTTGAAAATGCTCCTGAAAACAGCAGCTTAAGATTTGGCCTCAGGAGGGGGCAGTGGGGCAGCTGGGGTTTGGGGGGCTGCTCTTAACATAGCCTGAGCCTCAGAAAGTTTTAAGGTAGGAAAGCATGGCACTGGCACAGCTAATTTATAACAGGAAATAATGCACAGACCATGCAAAAGAAAAGTCCTTTATGTTGAGTTAAAAGTCTATGCCAGAGCAGCTGCTGCCACCTCAAGTATTGTGCCGGCAGTGCGCACGCGCACGTGTGTGTGTGTGTGTGTGTGTGTGTGTGTGTGTGTGTGGCACGGGGAGGGGCAGGGGTCGTGACCTTCGCTGTTATCCGGCAGCATGGAGGAACACCAAAGGTCGAGCGGAAGCCTTCCCAAAGCGCATGGGATCACCACATCAGCAGGCGCCTTCTCATCAGTAAAGCTCCTGAGACTAAAAAGCCAGTATGCACGTCCATTTATTTTAATCAGAGCAAAATAGTTTGGTGATAATTGTCACATGAAAAAGTAAAATAATGGTAATAATACATTAGCACATTCAATCTTCCCAATAACCCTGGAAGATACGAGGGGCAAGTATTATTACTTTCCCTGTTTTTATAAATGAGGCAGCAAACCCAAGAAAGAAGGCTAAGTGACTTCATAATCACACAAGTTGCAAATGGTAGTACCGTGATTCAAATGTAGAGTTGCTTCTTTTTTCTTCATTATTCATTGTTGATGTGTTTAATTACGAAAGCAATACATGCATGTGCATAATTAGCTAATAAAGAGAAGTATATGAAGGAGAAAAGGAAAGGATTCTCCTTCCCCAACCACAAGCCTCAGATATTGGGTTGACCAAAAAGTCCATTACATTTTTTCCATAAAATAAAAGACACATTTTTCATTTTCACCAATAACTTTATTGATTTGGATATTTTGAGTATGCCAGCTACTTCCCACTATTGGCTACTAGTGGGTAGAAGCCAGGGGTGCTGCTAAACATCTTCCAATGCATAAGGCAGGCCCACAGCAAAAAATTATTTAGCTAATATGTCAACAGTACCAAGAAACTTTGCAAACCACTTTTAACACATTTGATCAGTCACAGCACCTTCTCCATACACTGCACAAATCTTTTTATGTGTTTCAACTGTGTTTTTACCTTTCTTGAAATAATAAAGAATGATAGGCCGGAAATACTGCATATTTTCTTCCATCTTCAATGTTAAAATGGCTGCACAAAAATTCACCAATTTTGATGTTATTTTCAAATGCACGCTGATATGACAGCTGTCACAATACAATCTAAAAAAATTGTTTCGAATGAAGTCAAGGACAACTAAGTGCTACTAGAGCCATCGTACAGAAAAAATGTAACGGACTTTTTGGTCAACCCAATATAGTCACTGTTAACTGTTTGGAGTGTGTTATTCTGACCTTATTTTTTTATGCCTAAATTATATACACAAAAGTGAGACCATATGTCTTCCATTATTGAGGTTGATCATCTTTTCATGTATTTTTTGTTATTGACAATATTTCTTTTGAACTGTTTGAATTTTCTTATTGGAAAAGCTTTTCATGTATTCATGTATTTTCATGTAGATATCATGCATTTGTTGAAAAACTCTCTTCCCAGTAATTTTGGAGGTCTTTTGTCAAATGGGATAAACTTTGGTGTTTATGATTTCAAATTCTTTTCTCTTCCCATCAGAAATTCCTAAATGCAAAACTGGATACCCCCAGCTACCAGTCAGGATGCATTAGAGGAAAACAATACACTGGCAGTAATTTAATATTATATTTGTACAAAGCACCTATTAGTAGAGCCTTGGAAAGGGAAAAAATACTTCTGTGACTTTATGCCAAGAAAAAGAATTTCTTTGGGGCATTGAATGTTCCTGAAACTTTTCATATAAACACAGACTTTAGTCCAAAATTTGATGTCACTAAAAATGTAAGAGATGAAAGATATTTAAGGACGCAGAAAATGTGGATTTTAACAAGTCTTGTGTATATTCTAAATATCCTTTTACTCATAACTAATGAGAGTTGAGTCAGATGAAAGAACCTAAAACTTTCCCTCTGGCTAGGCAAGTATAAACAGTTAAGGCGTATTGGCCAAATCTTGAGTGTTTGCAATTAACTGTCAAGGCTGTAGGCAAACGAAGAACATTCTAGGCCTAGCTTTCTACCTTCAACATAAAAATCCCTGGGAAATTTAGACCTTTTCCCCCCTGCCTATTATTCCAAA
Source organism: Tonatia bakeri (assembly GCA_004024845.1). Taxonomy (NCBI): domain Eukaryota; kingdom Metazoa; phylum Chordata; class Mammalia; order Chiroptera; family Phyllostomidae; genus Tonatia; species Tonatia bakeri. The sequence continues at coordinate 10,872 of PVIA01006026.1, read as the reverse complement.
ATAATCCTGTTCAAATTCTGTTACAGTATTTGTTCACATCACTGTTGTCTAAAAGAAGAGTGGCTGAGGCCCAAAAGGTAGGGGTTAAGGTTGGCTATGCCAAAACCTGCGCTGAGATTCCTCAAAACTTGCTCCCAACTTCTATTCCTCAAGTCTGTACAGAAACTAGCAAACTTCCAAGTTCACAAAGGGCTCACAGAGAACAGATGTTTCATAGAAAATTCTTAGGGCAAGTTTCACACATAATGTTGCTGATGTGTGTCTGTCTTTTCAATAAACATCATTATGCTTTATTAGAAGGTTTAATAAAGGAGCTTAGTTTAAAAATGCCATCTGGGTCTCTGGACACATTAAACAAAGCTTAAAATAACCCACTCCAGCAACTGGGAGGGCCCAGCTGTTCTCCAAACCTCTCCCACTCTCTTTACTTCCCTGTGAAAAAAGTAAGTGAAAACTTGAGATTAAAAGAGTCAAGAATGAACTGGTGCAAACAGATAGACAGACAGAACCGAGGGCTCCCTAAAACTTGCTGCTGCTCATTTAATAGATACCCCAGTTCCACAGATCTGAGATGGGGATTTGGGAAGGGAAGCAAGATACAGTGGTGGAAACCTCTGTAAGGTTTTCTAGTGTATTAGAAGCCTTCCCAATGTCTGGGCCACAGCAGCTCATCCCACCTACCTCTTCTGTAGTGAAAACCAGTAGAAAATATGGAACAATCACCACCCAGTTCTTTTTTCCCATCCAGAGTTAAGACCTGGAGCCAACCAATCCCAGATTTCCACATCCAGTCCAGGAAATAAACCTGACATATGGAAACACGGGCTTCCTTCTCTTGCTTCCTTTTTCTTCCTTCCCTACTTCCCACCCAACACCGTATCCCACTCTGCAACTCTTCTAAGCCTATATCTCTTATCTTTGGGTCCATACCAAGATTTGTTCCCCAGATAGTCTAATAAATTTCAAGGCAAGTGTATTCTCATTCTTTGGAGCGACCACCTGTCCATGGCCCATTAGAATCAAACACAACCTGTGCGAGCATCTTAACTGGAGGGCACACCCAAGCTCCTTGCAGACAGGACCCAGCTTTCCTCCTGCCGTTGTACTTCAGCTTCCACCTTGAAAAGGCTTCACAAGGCCTTGAGAAGCTCTGGAAATTGTGACTCAATACTAATATTGTTGTTGATTATCACAGGCCCAGTACTGTACATGGCTAGTCAACAAATGCATTTCCTCTTGACTAAAACATGAAACAGAGATAGAAGTCGTTTGCAAATGGGCCCACTGCGTGGTTCATTCAATGTGTTCATTCAAATTATTATTATTTAAAATGTATTAGGTTGACCTTAATAAGACTCCATTATATTTCTTAGTGTTATAAATGTTACAAAATGCTTTCCTATGCAGTGCCTCATTTGATTCCCAGGATAATTTAGTGGTGCTGTCATATCCAATTTATAGATGAGGAAACAAGGGGTTTCTCGGTATTTCATGAGGCTAAAGCATTTGCCCTATAACTTGCAAGGCAAAGCTAGGAAAACAAGGGGAGGCCAAATGCTGATTCCCAGTGCTGATACATGCTTAGCCCAGCTCATGCTTAGAAACAGGCTTGTCCCACATGGTCTTTGCCCACACTGCTGAGTTCTTACTGGAAACATTCATCTACAGTAGTAGGAGGGTTAAAGCCCTTTTAAATAACCTACTAGAAATGAATGAACAAACTTGAAATAAACAAGGACAGGGTACCAGGAACTGTATGAAGTCCTTTCCAGGCATCACCTTATTCTGCCAGGGCTAGAGATGACACAGTACTTTTTCTACCATATCTCATTGTCTCCTGGGCTATAGTCTGGTTTGAGCTTACCAAATGTGTATTTGTAATATTTGGTGGTTTACCTTTATTTAACCTATAGCTGCTTTGACTATAACAGTCTAGTGCCACTAAACACACACACATTTTAAATGCTAAGTTTTGATAGAGCTGTACTGTCAGGTATGGCAGTTACTAACCACTTGTGGATATTTAAAGTTAAATTTTAATTAATTAAGTTAAATGTAAAATTCAGTTCTTCAGTAGCATTAGCTGCATTTCAAGTGTTCAGTTGTCACATGTGGCTAGTGGCCAGGACAGTGCAGAGTACAGGGTATTTCCATCGTCACAGAAAGTTCCGTTGGATAGTGCTGATGGTACACAATGTCATCTCCAAGGAGAAAAGACTTTAGAAAAAGTCAGAAAGATCTTGAGGCAGACTCAATGCTGTCATTGTCCAATAATAAAGGTAGTTTGGGCAAAAACGTTTATAACAAAGAAGAGAAAGAGAGAACACTCTTAGCCAGATGGATCTACCCAGACAAGGGCAGAGGCATTCTTGTAGCCATTCTGTTGTATTTAGCTCTTGAACTCTGTAAGATGCTCCAATAAATTGACATATAGAGGATCTAAACCCCTGAAGAGGATCTGAGGCAGATGGAAATAGAAGTAGAACAAAACATCATTTAGTTACAAACTAAGTTCAATCACAATTCACTTAAATGATACAATTTACTCTTTGTACTTAGTAGTTATTTTTCTTTTTGGTATGATATCGTTTGCGTTATCAAAAAGGAATTAAAATACTTCTTGGGATTTTTTTAGGTAAATTCACATGGCCACACAAAAACTACAAAAACAGATTAAAAGTACCTTTTCAGTAGTCATGAATTCATTCAAAGTGATTATCTGTGAATCCAGGAGTCCATAGCAAGGTTCAAAAAGGGAAAGAAAACAAAACAAAACAATATTCATGTATTACCAATGGAGGTGGCTGTTTCACGAAATCCTTACTATGAAAATTGGTAATGAAAGAGAGAGAGAGAGAAATATATATCCTGCTTTCCAGAGGGAAGTGTATCACAGGATAACCACATAGCCCAGTTGTGAGGAAACTGCCCAGGTTATAGAAAAAAAAAAATACTAGCTAAAACATTTAAAAGGAATTAGAGAATTAGCAAATCATCACTTGTGAAGCCCCAATGAAACACTTCACTCATGTCAGGATCATTCACAGATGCCACAGGTAAAGGCTGACAAGGAAACAAATATTCACATGGCACAAAGTTCACCCCACAGGCTACATGCTGGTCCCAAGGGGGAGATCATGGAAGCTATAGGCAATTGCCCCCACAACCCTGTAGTCCCCTCAGCATCGCACATGATGGGTCAGCCAGAGATCATACTTCCTTGTGATACAGCATGAACATATGCCATCACCTATAAAATATTCTTGTAAAAAAAATGCTGACCCTGAATCTCATCAAACCTTTACAACTAATCTTTAGTTCACCAAAAATAAACAAATAAACAAACAAAACATGAATATAGTGAAAAGTTAAATGACATCATCAAGAAATAATCAGAAAATTCCAGAAACGGGTGGTGGCCTACCTGCTCTGATAAGTAAATTCCATTAACAGAATAAAAATAAAAAGGGAGGCACTTTCTAGGTTAAGAGAGACTTAAGAAAAATAACCATGTGTTTTTTGATTAGAAGAAACATTTCAGAATAACTGAGGAAATCTGAATGTGGGCTGGGTAATAAATGATACAAAGAAATCACTTTGTATTTCGTTTGGGATGATAATGACTGTAATTGTCAAAGAAAATGTTTTATTTTTTAGAGATCCATACTAAAGCATTTAGAGGTAAAACGTCACTTTATTTAATATACTTTAAAATAGCCCTCAAAGAGATGAAATAAGTATAGAAAAATGTTAACAATTTAGGGTATGGGCATCTGAATGTCATTTATTTATTTTCTCCACTTTTCTGAAAGTTTGAAAATTTCATAATTTTGTAATAAAATTTTTCAATTCCAAATTGTACAGGTATATGTCTGAGAACCTACTTCAAACTTTATGGGATATGCAAATATTGATAATGGAGTTTACCATTTTATAAATTCCAAATTTCTGTTCTCCTCCAGCAGTTACACAAAGAACTACTATAGTTTCTTTATATAAAATTGTTTTGTAAAATTAACTTTTTAAATCACAACAAAGAAATTTTAGATAGAGAAAATGCAGTCCACTCAGTCAGATTCCAGTCAGGTAAAAAAAAAAGAAAGAAAGAAATTCTAGTTTTCTACTATTTTCTAGCCTGTTTATTGAATATTCAATAAGAATCAAAAAAGGCCAAAGCACTTGGAATCAAAGTTCATCATTTCTGAACATAACTCAATAGTCCAAATCAGGAGACAAGGGCATTCCCACCAGTTTGCAATTACTCAAGACCAATCCTGCTTATAGTTATCCAGACCACTTTTCCCAGAAGCCAGTTTTTTGATTATTCACTTTGCTTTAGCAAAAGCCCCCCAAAACTGAACAAAATGAGAAAAAGATTGGTTAAAACTGGCTTTTTGAAAAATATTCACCATCTTCTTCATCCATGCCTACCCATCTCAGAAGTAGTACTTTCAGATTAAGAGATGGTACTTCTCTGTGAATTTTAATTTGTCATTCTGCTCTTCATAACCACTGCTAGGTTAAAGTTGATTCTATTTTAAGCATATATTAATATATGCTAACTATCTCCTAAAATAAACTCTGCTCAAAGTTAATAAAATGTGTTTATCAGAGAAGACCCATCGAAGTAAGAGGCTGAAGAGCCCTCACAGCAGAGTGTGCCAAGAAACAATAAAGCATAATATTGATTTGCCCGTACAAATCAACAACTGTATCCTGAGCAGCTTCAAAACTACCCTGAGCCACAATAAATGCTGGACAGACTATGGTTCTCTCACTCCCTGGAAAAACTGGCCAGGAAGGAGTATGAAAGTTGCCCTCGCACTCCCAGGGCGCATGGCTCTCCATCATTCCACCTCACGGCTCTGCCAGACAAGAGTAAATGACCACTTGTCAACTTCTCTCCAAACCCCTGATTCCAGCCAATTTTCACCGATCCCAACAGAGAGTCACGGAGAAATGCAAGTCTTATAACTCCAGTGTCATCATCTGCAGGGGTTGGGAATCATCACAATCCCACCACCCACCTCACCCCTTCGGCCCTGCTCTCCCCAACTGACTTCAGATATTTTTTTCTCAAATACCCTTCCCCATGCCTGAAACCTTGAGAAGAGGGAATCATAGGAGACAAACATGAAACATGGACAACCCCAAAGCTTTAACAGATACAGACACACACACACACACACACACACACACACACACACGCACGGGCACACAATGAGAAAAAAAATGGAAAGTACTGGGAAGAAAAAGGATGGAATCAAAATGCCAGAAAATTGTTGTTTCACTTTTTTAAAATGTTCACACTCATGTATTTGCAGAGATTTCACTGAAAGAAAAGTTCTGTGTGAACGGGTCTGACTGCATTAACAAGGCTCAAGTTCCTCTTCAAGACAATGATTCCCACATAGAATTCAGAGATCCCTGAAGTTAAGTATCCCTCTTGTCAAAGTCCTGGAGAAGTGGCTGGATTTGGGAAGGAGGAAATAGGGGTACGAGAATACACCAAAAGGAAGGAGAGAGAAGGGACAACAACAGCAACAACGAAAACCAAGGCCTGAGAATTCAGATTGCAAAAGAAGGCTACAGAGGTCGTGGGAGAATGGAGAGGAAATGAGGACGAACCGCAAAGAGAGAAGCGGCATGAAATGTTGTGAAATGCCAAAGGGTGTCTTGGAGAGAAGCTGGGATTGCTTTTAAAATGGGCATTGCAAATCTCACTTCCGACTATTTACAGATTTGTCTCCGGGGAACTGAGAGCCCAAGCTGCACAGCATCAAACTGATCCCTACCCCATTCCTACCCGAATCATATTAATCATGAAATAATTCCACTGGGTTCATGAACCAGCGATATGAAAAACCTTTACCCATTACACTCGCCAAGTATGTCAGGGATCAACACTGGTGTGTGTTCCGAGTTGATACTACTGTTAAATTTGGCAGACCCAAACTTTAGGGTGGAAGAAGATGACTGCAAATAGGAAATGTCCAGGGAGCACCGGGGAGGGTGCAGAGAGCAGGAGTGGCCAGACGCTGGAGGACCTGGGAGAGTGGCACAGCCCGAGTACCGGCCCAGGTCAGTGGCGGCCAGCAGGCGGGAGAGGGCAAAGGCGGAAAGAGGGGACGGCGGTGCAGCGGCAAGCCAGGGTGCCCAGGTAACTCACCCCGTTGGCCGCGGCCATCTGCACCACGATCTCCGTGGCCGTCCTGCTGAAGTACCTGCCGTCGCTGCCCACCACCATGGTGCATCCCTGGCGATCGCGCAGGTCGATGGAAGACAGCACGCTCTGGATGAAGTTGGGCAGGTAGTTGCGCTGGCCCTCGAAAAGACCGGTGGGCCGCCGCAGCCCGCCGCCGCCCGTTGGCCGCTGGTCCTCGTAGGGTGCCGTGGGCACGGTCAGCACCGGGATGGGGCTCCCCTCCATGGTGCCTCCTGGCCGGTCCTGCCGTGGCTCCCGGGAGCCGGAGGGAATCTGTAGCCCGTCGCCCCCACCACCACCCCCACCAGCCTGGCGGCGCGCCGAACTCCGCCTCGCCCCTGGCCCCCTCCCCAGCCGGCCAGCGCCCTGCGCCCTCCCGCGGCACAGACCGGTGGATCTTCCCTCTCCGAGCGGCCCTCGCTGCCCAGCAAAGTTCGGCCTGTACCTTCCAACAAAGTTTTCTCCCACCTAACTTCTCTCTAGCCGGATCACCCTAGGAGCCCGCAGTTTCTCCCTCCAGCTGAACTCACGTTCGGGGTGTCGTCCCTAAAGCACGTTCCCAGTGCCAGCTACCCCGACCCCTGGAGGCTCCTCCTGTGCCTGGCCCCTTCCTTGCCAACAATCAGCTGTCTCCACGGCCCACCGTCCGCTAGAAAATAATTTTGGGGTAGTGAGACCTGTGGCAGATTTGGGATCCTCTCCCCTTTCACCGGCAACCCTGTCTCCCGGTCTCCCTGGGAGTGAGCAGTTTACACGCATGAGTTTCTCTCTTGAACAAGGACAAGGAAGGGAGTTGGGAGGGGCCTGAACCTTTTGCCATCAGCAACAGCCCCAGCCAAAAATAACCCTGGAAAGGCGAGCTGAGAATTGTTATCTTCTGCCAGCACTGAAATTGGAGGCTGGGTGCTGCGTGTGCGTCTGTGTGTGTGTATACACCCTCCACCACTGCCATTTGTTGCAGGGAATCACAGACTGTCAGGCCCTTCAGTCCAGCAGGACCCGCCCGGCCATCCACACTTTCCCCCCCGGGGCTCTCTCAAGGCAGCCCATGTTTCCGTGTGGAAAAGGTTCTTCTTGCAGTGGTTGTAACTGCAGCAACACAGACCCACACTTCCCTATTATTCTTCCCCTTCCCACCCTCCCCAGCCCAGCTCATGCTTAGAAACAGGCTTGTCCCACACTGTCTTTGCCTACACTGCTGAGTTCTTACTGGAATCATTCACTTACAGTAGGATGAGGGTTAAAGTCCTTTTTAATAACCTACCAGAAATGAACGAACACTTCAAATAAACAAGGACAAGGTACCAGGAACTGTATGAAGTCTTTTCCACACATCATCTTATTCTGCCAGGCAAGAGAAGATCTGCCTTGTCTCCTTAAAGCTCAACTGAAACCCCAAACTGAGAAAAACCCCATAGAAAATGAGTGCAGAGAGAATGGTCTGAAAAGATAAAAACCCAAGAGCTCATTCCCCTGACTTTGTGGTTGAAGGACACTTGGCTTAGCACCAACTAGACAGAACCTCAACACTTTTAAGGATCTGTGCATATCTCTATGGTGTCAGGTTTTTGAAATCACTTTCTAATAACATTTCATTTTGCAAGAAAGGACAGTATCATTTCCAGAAGAAGTGAAGGCGATAAGTCCTTTACCCCAGTAAGGACACAGCCCCAAGCCTAGAGATGCCCAAAAGACCTCCAGGACCTCACCACTCCATTTTCAGCACCTGCTGCTGTCATGACGCCACCATCATTCTGTCCTACCAAAGCCCAGCTCCTTTCCCAGGGCTGAAGACAAGTGAGGCGCACCTTGGACAGGATTTGACAGTTTTACCAGCCCAGAGGAAAGACTCCTCCCTTGGTTCTAATCCCCAAATTCCCAAAGACTCTGACTGGCCCAGCTGCAGGCAATGTGCCCAACTATGTAACCAGACCCCACAGTGAAAGGGAAAAGAATTGCTCCAAAGCTAGGAGGTGCTGTTCTCCAGAGAGAGGAGGAACAGGCAACCAAATCACAATTGTTCACCATGTACTTCCCACTCCTTTCCCTGATCAGATCTTTTGAATATTTTTTTCTCTGAATTTGCATAGCACTTGGTATTATAAAGAATGTTTCACGTGGTGCTGCATCTTTCTATGTATATCTTCTCTCCTCCAGCTGTAGGTGGCCTTGGAATGATCTCTGAACCTCTCCTTACCTCAGTGTCCTCACTGTGAAAGAGACATTATTATAATCCCCACCATGTAAATTTTTGGGAGGATTAAAGTACTTGGTACAGTGCCTGACAAATGTTAATGTTTACATTATTGCTGTCAATGATAATAATGCATTTATCATTATTGTACAGCAAGAACTGCAGTTTATACATTTGCAGATTACCACTGTAAATAAAGGGTCTTTGGGCATAGGTAATAGTCTATAGGGGTTGGTTGAATTAAGCTGTGCTTTTTGACAAGGGGAACTCAAAATACATAAAGTAATTTGCCCTTGAAACATACAAGAGAAAGGTTCATAAACTAAAGAAATCTCTTCCAAGATGCCCCCAAATTTGATCAAGTTTATTTGAATAAATTTGTCACAGTGATGGAGAAGGAAACCCAAGAGGGCCTCACAGATAAGAAACGCCTTGCCCATAGTCGCTCACTGGTAAAACGAGAAGGTCAGATTGGATCAGTGCTTCTCAAAGGGCTTTCCTCAGAACACGAGTGCCTCCCAAGTGCTGCACAAAGCAAGGGTTTCATGGCTAAGTAACTTTTTAAAGCCCTGCACAATCTACCCAGTTCTTAGAGCTTCGTGACGCACATCTTCATATTAAAAGCTCTGGGAGGTCCTGCAGAAAAGACACCACATTAACTTTTTAAAAAGCTGGTGCTTCCCAACTTAAACTTGCATGACCAGCTTGCTTAAGGGACTCAAATTACCTTTGTGACTGCAGTGGTGACACCCCCTTTTCCCCTTCATATGTCCTCAGTGGGCTAGGTCAGGTATAAATAAATTTCCTGCATCTAAAAGCTGGTCACCCCTTTGTGCTGAGCTCAGAGCTTCCTTGCAGCCTGAGTCCCAACGAAGGGCAGTTCCGTTTGCCTAGAGATGCCTTTCAGCCCTCTCGGAGCCTCTAGAGAAAGGCATCTCACTAAGAATTCTTGGCATGAAACAGGAGCAACTGATATATCCTCCCTTCCTCTTGGGACTTCCTTGCTCTCCAAAAAAAAAAAGGTGTCAGCCAGCGCCTTCATGTAGAGAATACACTAGCTGGCTCAGCTAGATCAGCATTTCCCAAAAAGAGAATTTGGGATAAAATAAGTGTTGAAGCACTTCACACTTTATCCCTGTTCTTGTAGATTCACAAAGCACATTAGCATATTAAAGACTGAATGTTCTGGAAGCAAGAAACTTACTTAACTGTAACCCAGAATTTACAAATTTTATTTGACCATGGGGACCTTTTTCAAAACACCTATTAACATATCAAGGACATTAATATTCTGTGAAACACCTTAGGTCTTTGGGGTCCCTTCCAGCTAAATCATTCTGTGATTCCCTTCTTTGAGTTATGAAGCATTAAAAAATTAATTTCTGTCAGGTTTCCACTAAGAAAGTTACTAGAATTTGCAAAAGGGAGCAGGTAAAATCATCTAATTAAAAATTATGCCCTTGAGTGATTTCGAGACTTAAAACGATTTACATATATATTTATACATCATTTTATTCTATGTGTTCTGTTCTCCCATCGTCCCCTTCCCCCACCCCCTGGCTGGCAGGGGAGGCTGGCACACGTATTTGGCTCGTGGTAGGCATGCATGGCTGTTGAGTTGGAGTCTACTTCAGTGCACACAGGGAGTGCTAAAAACATGCTGTTGACTCACTGACTCTCAGAGCAGAAGAAATGCCAAAAGTATAGGACAAGAGCCAGAGAAGCAGGTGGAAAATGTCATGAGGCAGTCAGTCCTCTAAGGAAACACTGGTCCACTTTTTAATCTGTCCAAACACCTTTGGGTGGTGGGAAAAATCAATTCTATTTCTCCCAAAATACATCTTCTACTAAGCCCCTGTTCCCCAACAAATGAAACAGCATGTAGCAATTCCAACTGCTGCTTCTCTACATCCTTCATTGTAGGGCCACTACGTGTTCAAGTGATGGAAAGGTACTTGTCATATGTGTGTCTTGTCAATATGAGCACAGTTGCCCCTGTACTCCTACATCTTGGTCCTCAAGGATTTCTTTACACCAGCAAGGTCTCTACACAGACTATTTAAGTTTTAATGCTCATAGGAGAATTATAATACTTCACCCAAGTTTAAAGATTTCTCAACTGATTTTTCTCAAAATCCAAAATTTGGGAGTCCATGTAAAATTCCCAAGAAAAGCCAAGAAGGAATTCCCAAATGGAAACACTTTCCTGTGTTCCTTTTCAAAAGAAACCATAGACATAGAACTTGATTTCTCATCTCCAAATTTTCTCTGCTCACTTATGATCGCCACTTCTTTAGATGCCCAGCACATAATTTCTCCCACTGTGGAAAGAGTCCCAGTCATGCAGGAGGAGCTATAAGCAGTTTTGTCCTTGTTACACAATCTGCCATTCCTGATGCTGCACTAAGGGTTCACCCAGTGAAGAGTGCCTGGCCCAAACTGGATTCTCTCACTGTCTCTAGAATTCAACTAC
>PVIA01006025.1:0-104649 GCA_004024845.1 Tonatia bakeri | reverse complement strand
AAGATTTTGATTTATTTATTTTTAGAGAGGGGATGGGATGGAGAAAGAGTGGGAGAGAAGCATTGATGTGCAAGAGAAACCTCAATCAGTTGCCTCTGACATGCCCCCAGCCCAACGAGAGACTCTAACCGCAACCCCCGCGTATGTCCTGACTAGGAGTCAAACCAGTGGCCTTCCCGTTTGCAGGGTGTGCAGGACAGCTCCCAGCCAACTCAGCCACACTGGTCAGGGCTGGCTTTCTGTTCAGGCCTTTCTTTCAGAAAATTGAGGAAAAGAGGTTGTTCCCATTTTTCTTAGAAAAGAACAGTGGAGAAAGGCCAGCCAGACCTACACTAGGCTCTTACTGCTGACTGGACTGAAGGCCTGGACACCCCTCCCCCCCACCCCCAGGCCTGTCTGCCTGGCTCTGGGAGGGCTGTCCTGGAGTCTTTGGCTATAGAAACTCGCCCTCCGCAACCCCCTACTCCACACCATTATCACCTCCAGTGTTCTCAGGGGCCCAAACCAGAATTATTTTGGAATCTGTCCTAGGTAAGGGGGTTTCCTATGTGAGTCAGCTATAAAACACTATTTCTCAGTCTGAGAGCCCCTTAAAAGGGCAAAGTGCACAAATATGGATTTTAAAGTTGACCTATAATTTTTCAGACTTCAAGAAATTTCTGAGCCATCCATTCTGAAACCAGGTCTTTTGGCTCAGTTGGAGGGAGTCACTGTGTTCCATGCTGAGTTTTTGAGGGTGACCCTGCTGTTTCTACTGAGCTGGTCTTCTGGTCCATCCCCTGCACTGCTGTACACGGGCAGGAGGCACTGCAGAGAGGTGGGGGGCCTGTCCAACTGCCCAGAGGGAGGGCTTCCTGAGGATGCCCCAGGCACATCAGGTGTGTTTCAGGACATTTATTCTCAGTCCTCACAGGGTGACTTTCATGACTTATTTTTGAGATGGGGCCCCCACAGTGTGTCCACCTGCACAGAGGCCCAACAGTTGGTGGTCTGGGGCTCGTACAGGCCTGAGCATTGGCCCACACGGGGCAGCCTCAGCTCTGTAGGCAGGGGCTTGACTGAGTGCCAGGTGTGGGTGCTCAGTCAGTGCTTGCACTACTGAGTCATTCCACCAGTCTACCAGGAGGGGCACCAAGGTTTAGTATTGTGCTGGCAAGGTATGGGGGAATGAAGCCCTCACTCTTTAATTACACAGCTTTTCTTCCAAATGGAGTTATCCTGATTGTTTGTTTTTCCCAGAAGTTGTTCAATCCCAGTTGGAAAGCAAAGAAAAACAGAGCCGTACATGTTAAAAAGAATCCCACCACGCTACTTGGTGGGCAGCCTGTGGGTGCAGAACAGACTTGGTGGGCGCCCGCAGCTCTCTCGCTGTGCCGGAAACCATGCGGAGTGCAACGGAGGCCATGGCTGTTGCTCCAAAGGGCCTTAGAGGAAGATTGAGAAAGGAAGAGGGCTTTCATTTTGGCTGTTGTATTACTCATTCACTTTTTGGGGATATGTCTGAAATATTACGTACCAAATTAAAGTTTTTCCAAGCCTGAAAAACATATGGACCCTAAAACCTTTGAATAATTGGATGTTAGAAATGGAAGTCTAAAAGATTTTCTTTTGACTGGTGTGTCTTGTGCCCAGGACTGGAGATAGTCACCTGAAGCAAAACCGCACTTGGCCTGTCCTCAAAGCCTTGCCTTCAGAAAGGTCTGTCTTTTCTGGGATCCAGGAAGTTAAAAGCTGTCTTGTTTGGGATTCTTGAAGAGGTTGAATTTCCTCCTACAAACCATGTGCATAGGATTCTCTCCTGTGATGCTTTTAAATGGGAAGTAATGGGTTCTTGACTCTTGGAGAGAAGAAAGATAACCCCAGCAGGTAGTATTATCTTTCCCTTTCATCTGCTCATCTGTCTGCTGCCGGACAAACACCCTTCAGTGATGCTGCATCTGTGTGCTCACAAGAAACCTGCTGTTACACCCACACCCTTTGCCACCCCTGAAGTGGAAAACCCGATTCGCTTAAGGAGAAAAGAAACCTTATCTGGGGAAGGCATTTGTTTTGTATTTCCAGAGAAGCTCGGGTGGTCAGGAATCTCTTCCTAACCTTCCCAAAGCCCGAGGAGGGGCCAGTTCATCCTGGAGCCTGAGGAATGCTTTTGTCTCAGTGTAGGCGTTGGGAACTAGCTGTTCTCAATCCTGGCCCCAGAGTCAAGGCACCACAGCGTAGACAGCCTGTGGTGTAGATAGAGACCTACATCCATGTTGTCAGTCCTGCCCAGCTCAGCTGGGATTGGGGCGTGCCCTCAAAACAAGGAGGGAGGGTTGGCGTGGTTTCCATTATGAAGGTAGAGGGAATAGCACGGACCCGGGGACTCCTTACTGGCTCCAGCAGTAATTGTCCACTTGTGCTTTCATTCTCTCCCTGCCTCTCTAAACTCATCATCTCATTTGTAAACATCTTCCTGTGTGTCTCAAAAAGATAAAGTCTCCTTTACAAAGGAACTGCACTGCCATTGCCACACCTGAAACAGTGAACAATAATTTAATGTTATAAAAATGCATTCAGTGCTCACATTTTACTGTTTATCTCATGATTATTTTGTTTTTTTATTGTTCAACCAGGGCTGCAATTGGCGATTGACTTAAAACCCTTACAGTAGATTAAATCTTACTACTGGAAAAAATTACAACGTGGGGGAGGAGCTTTGGAGTTTTTCTAATGTTCCTCTTTGCGATGACATTTTAGCGAGTCCCCCAAATTCTGTCATATCCCAGCCGCACCCAGGCATTTTGCCCTGTCCTTTAATGATGTCCTCCGGCCCACTCTCCCTGATGCAGTCACAGATAGGGTTGAGCTCTGGCCCTGCACCGCCCCTCCCCCCCCCCACCGCCCCGCCTCCCCAGGGAAAGATGAAGGGATCATGAAGCCAGTTTACGGAGGACAGTGGTTGTCCTGACCTATTGACTGTGCTGATAATTCAGCTTGAGGAAAAACAATGCCCTTGGAGGTTGGTTCATTCCTGTATAAGAGGTCCAGGAACTGGGCTTCTAGACCTTAGACCCCTGCTGCTTCCCACCTCCCCCCCATTTCAGCAGAGCTGTTTTGTAACTGCTCTTCTACCTTTTGACTTTCTACCTTTGCTCATGCCTTCCTTTGTTCTTCTCCTGCGGGCTGTGGGCCACACTCCCATTTGGAAACCAGGCTGTCTCCTGGAGAGTGACTAACAAATGGGAAAAGAGCTGGGACTCAGAGGTTCAGGCCATTCAGTGAAGATTTTGGGGAAAGGTGGACAGTGGAGAGAGCTGCTGGCTTTCCTACCTCTGCTCTGGGGACCGCCATATCTGGGCTTCTGAGCTCAAAGGTGTTGGCATTTTCAGTAGAAGACTTAGTGACTTGGAAAATGCTGAGTTGAGGCAATAAAATGTTTCCTTTCCCCACTGATTAATCATCTTCTCAGCACAGGAAGTCTGTGACTTAATTTAGAAAGTATGGTTAAAAAAAGTTGGTCCAGAGGCTGTTTGGACTTAATTCAGTGCATGTTAGTATCAATCCAAATTATATCCTGACATTTATTAAAGAAAAAAAAAAGGTTCAAAAGTTTTGCCAAACTGGAAATGGAGGTATGCTTAGCAGTTGGAAGGAACAGTCTTGGATGTGCCTGGCAACCCTGGGGGTACTCTCCAGCTCCTATTCATGCTGCGGATCCAGGACAGAAAAAAGTTTGTCATACATTGTCAGATCAGAGATCGGAGAAGATTGAGAAAAAGCCCTTTAGCATTAATATTCCAATGGTATTAAAAACTGTCAGGAAAACAGGCATGGTGAATGGGGAATGTAGAATATAGAATTTCTGTATCTGGAAGTCCTGGTTAAAACAAGGAAATCAAGCCTGGCTGGAGAGTGAATAATCTTGGTCAGTCAGGTAGGTAGATCGTGCCTGGATCCTCCCCCTCCAGTGCTTCCTGGAGGAGGTGACTGTGTGTCACGAGTTCCTGCCAACACATTGCTGGAGGTGAAATCTGAAATGCTTCTGAGAAGGGCCTTGACTGGCTTGTGTCACTGCCTGTGTCTGTCTGCATTAAATTGGCAGAGGCGAAGACAGGGACAGGGGAGGTGGGCGTTACTGGGTGGGACTGAATGGAACTATACCAGACTGACAGAGGCTCAGGGCGGTGAAAGGAAGGAGAAAGGTACTCAAGTGCCGCACCTTTCCACGAGGAGATCTCCTTTGGTGATGGACTCCTCCAGCTTCCTTCTAGTCGAGTGGCATGCTGGTTCCACCTAACTAGTTGGGTGGTGAGTGTTTTCTCTCTGGTTTTCCCTCATCTGGCTTTTGCAGTGATCATAACATGCTCTTTCCAAGACTCCATTGTGCCCTGGCAAGACTCCTGATGTTCTACTCCCAGCTGGAAGTCAGGCCAGAAAGGGGCCTGGGGTGGGGACAGGGTGGTATGAGGCTGGTGGGGCGGCTTTAGGAGAAGGGATTTTGGTGGCATGGCAGCTCTAGCAAGGACTTTGTTGGAAGTTATGATGGATTCCAGCAGCAAGGGCATTGTGGAGGGGCTGTGGCTGCCAGAGCACAGAATGGAGACAGATGTTTCATGTGGGAGCAAGAGGATTCCAGTTGCTGGATGTCTCATCCTGAGCCCTCTTGGCTGTGAAATTGTATGGAGCCTTACTCCCAGGTAGAATTTTCTGCCATGATGGAAGCATTCTTTATCTGTGGTGGCCAAGTTGTAGTTACCAGCCACATGTGGCTATTGAGCACTTACAGTGTGACTGGGAAACTGAATTTCTAATTTTATTACTTGATTTTAATTAATTTAGATTTTAAAGGCCCCATGTGGCTAGTGGCTACCTCGTTGGGCAGTACTGTGGAGAGATACTACATTTAAACATTTTATCATCGATGCAAAAGGATATGTACCAGCAAATGTGCAGTGTGAAGAATGATGAAATGAGTAGCTGGGTGCTTACTGCCTAGTTTAAGAAATTGAGCTTTACTCTGGTTCTCTGGGTCCCCTTAGCTTCTAACATAACAGCCGTCCTCCGTTTTGTGTTAAAAATTCCCTTGTTTACTTTTTGTGGTTTTACCACATAGTGATGCATTAATTTCCTAGGGTTGCTGTAAGAAAGTACTGTAGACTGGTCTAAGCAACAGAATTTACTGTCTCACAGTTCTGGAGGTTTGAAGTCCCAGATCACCGTGCGGTGCTGGCGGGGCTGGTTCCTCCTGAGGTCTCTCTCCCTGGCTCTAGATGTCGGCTCCTCCCAGTGTCCTCCCATGGGTTTCCCTCTGTGTGTCTGTGTCCTGATCTCCTCTTTTTAAAAAAAATTTCAAGTGTAGTTGGTGTACACTGTAGTGAGTGACTCCACATTTTTATACCTTACAATGTGATTAACCCACTAACGTCCTTTTATGACACCAGTTATATTAGATCAGGGCCCACTCAAACAAACTCAGTCAAACTTAACTACTTTGAGGACCTTATCTCCAAACACAATAACGTTCCGAAGCACTGGAGGTTAGGACCACAGCATGGATTTTGGAGGGGTACAATTGAGCCATAATGATCCCTAAGGAATACATGGCTTTAGTTTTACCTGCTTTTGACCTTTATATGTATGCTTGTGCAGCCTGCTTTTTTTCACTCAGCATTTTCATTGCCCCTTCATGGTCCGTGAGACATGCCTTTCAGCTGCCTTCTAGTTCTGTGGTCCGGGGGGTCAGTTCTGGCTTTTTGTTTGCGGTTGAACAGGCCTGAACCAAACCACACTTGCTGTTGGCTTAGAAGGCTTTTGCATGGATATGACAAACAGAAGCAGCTCCCTGTGGAGCCCTGCACTCCTTTTGCTTTAGCCAGATTCGGACACACGACACCCACAAGACGTGGCCGCTGCCCACCTGGCCCCATGATAAAACTTTTGTCCCAGCTTCCACTGAAGAATCTTGATCTCTCCCTGGCAGGCGTTTTCTGCTCTCTCTTCACCACAGAAGTCTACTTGCCCTCATTGGGCCTTTTACTATAAGCTTTTTCTCTCTGTAGCATTCTCATGATCCCATACAGCTTTGTTTTAACTTTTGCTAATGACTCAATGTCAAGGCATCATAGCTCAGTGAAGCTCACCCTCTGCCCCCCCCGCCCCAATTTTCACCTAACGATAAAGTTGATTCATGTATGTCAATATTTGGAAGGAAAACAGTATAAGAAAGAAGACAAATTATTTATAATTATGGCACTGGAGATAACTCACAGTTAAAAATTGGAGTATTTACTTTTATTTTCATTTGCAATCATAGGATATGCTTTTATTTTATAGACATTTTTTCTTGTTGCCTATATAATCCTTTGACAACCATCATTTTTTTCTTTTAAGACTTTATTTATTTATTTATTTTTAGAAAGAGGGGAAGGGAGGGAGAAAGAGGGAGAGAAACATTGATTGACTGCCTCTCGCACACCCCTAGCCGAGGACCTGCCCCACCACTGCATGACCTGGAATCAAACCAGCGACCTTTTGGTTTGTGGGGCAGTGCCCAACCACTGAGCCACACCGGTCAGGGCACAACCGTAATTTTTAACATTTGCCTATTATCTAGCATGATATCAGTAATAGATTAAACACTTTGCTATTTTAGTAACATAAAATTTTCTTATTTTTCCAGATTCTATTTACGAAGTTCAGAATTTACTGGAAAGTTGCAAGTGCAGCACCCAGAACTTTTTCCTCTGAACCATTTGAAAATAAGTAGCTGACAAAGTGCCTCATTACCTCATATGCTTTAGTGTGCGTTTGCAACAAGCAAGGACATTCTTGTACGCACCCCTACAATCACCATCAAAGTCAGGAAATTAAGGTTGATCCAGGCTTCAGTCAGACCCCATCCAGGACAGTGTGACCGGCCATCCCAGGAATCTCCTCCTTTTGTGAGAAGGCTCCAATCTAGGACCACCTGCCGCACTTGGCCCCAGGCCTCTTTGGTCTCCTCCAATCTGGAGCATCCCTCAACCTGTTCTTGACCTTTGCACCCTTGACACTTGTGAAGGGAAAAGCCCAGTTTTGCAGAACGTTCCACCATTTGGTTTATCAGCTGTGGCATGTTCGGCAAGGCCAGGATGTGATGTTGTGTATCTCTCATCCCGTCCTCTCAGATGTGCGGGTTCAGTCTGCCCCTCAGCAGTGAGGTCTGCCTGCCGGGCTCCCCCATGGAAATGCATCAGTATTTGGTATGTGGTGAGGCATACTTCGAAACCATCACATTCCTCACCAGAGTCTCCCTTTATTCCTGTTTATGTCTGTCAACGTGGAATCAGGACTCCCGTTTTATTCAGAGGGTTATCATCCTGCCACAGGGGCTTGGGACTGTCATTGTCTATTAATAATGTGTCTACAAACACAGACGCTTTAAACATATTACTATATTAATGTGCTAGGGTTGCTGTAACAAAACACCACAGGTGGGTGGCCCAAACACCAGAAACTTACTGTCTCACAGTTCTGGAAGCTGATGTCTGAGATCAAGGTCCTGGCGGGGCTGGGTTCTTCTGAGGCCTCTCCCTGGCTTGTGAATGGCAGTTTTCTCCCTGTGTCCTCATGTGGTTGCCTCTCTATTTATGTTTCTGTGCCCAAATTTCCTATGTTTTAAGGACATCAGTCACATTGGATTAGAACCAACCTTAATGATGTCATTTTAACTTAATTACCTCTGTAAAGGTCCAGTCTCCAAATAAGGTCACATTCTGAGGTGTACTGGTTGTTAGGGTTTTGAAATACGGATTTTTGAGGGATACCATTCAACCTGTAGCAATTACTAAATTGGCTTTTTTTTTTTGTACTGACATTCTGCCTAGCTAAGTTTTTTACTATGATGAAAACTTAGTTTCACCTCCTCAGTCTTGCTAAGAATCTTCTCAGACAACCTGAGTGTAATCAGAGAGGTAAAGGGTCTGACTTTAAGAAAAGGGACAGGCAGGGCAGGGGTTAGAATTAAAGTATCTGTGGTTCTTGTCTAAAATAATAGGACTCTCTTTTTTTAATTCTCACATGAGGATACGTCATTGATTTTAGAGAGTAGAAGGGTGGGGAGAGAAACATCATGTGAAAGAGAAACGTCAATCACTTGCCTCCTGTATGTGTTCCGGTTGAGGATGGAACCTGCAACCTAGGTGTGTGCCCTGACTGGGGATCAAACCCACAACCCTTTTGGTGTACAGAACGATGCTCCGATCAACAGAGCCACTGGCCAGGGCAATAGGACTGTCCTGACACTTGGTGTGTCTGTGGGGCCCAGGCTTCCATTACACCCCCACACCTTTTTCTAGGGTTTGTTTCTTGGTAAACATGCCTGCTGTTGCAAGACTCAGGATGAGGTTGAGGGAGGGATATAGTGACTTCATTCAAGGCTCAACTTATCCCCTGTGCAGGCCCCCCACAGTTCTGACCTGTGTAAATTCATGGCTATCCACCGGAAGAGTTCAAGGACTTGTGTGTATTATTTTCCAAGTTTTAAATTCTTTAATTGGATATTTTAAAAAATTGTGCATTTTAATAATTAAAATCATTTGAACAAAGAATGTGGCACTCTGGCCCTGGCTGGTGTTACTCAATGGATTGAATGCTGGCCTGTGATCCGGGTTTGATTCCCAGTCAGGGCACAAGCCTGGATTACAGGCCAGGTCCCTAGTTGGGGGCATGTGAAAGGCAACCGATTGATTTGTTGTTTCCCTCTCTTTCTTCCTCCCTTCCCTTCTCTCTAAAAATACATAAAATATTTTTACAAAAAGATAAAATGGTACTCTGATTACACTGCAGTTTACAGCCTGCAGGACACGTTGGACTAGCTTGGTTTTTACTCTGGATTTCACCGTTGTCTCACCCAGCTTCTTTCTTCACCAACATGCAGGTTCTTTTCCTTCCCTGCCAGCTGTGCAGGCAGATGGGAGAGGCAGGTGTGGCCTTTGTTGTCAGTAATTCTCTGATGTGAAAAGGGGAGCACAGTCATTTAAACTGACCCAGCCTCTTGGCATCTTACAAAGGGAAATAGCTAAAAGAAGTAAAATATGAAGGTGTAGCCCATCCTCGTTATGACTCTCCTGCTTGCTTTTCCTCTTCAGTCTCTTTTGTTGTGAGGCAGTGGATTTTTCTCTCGCATTTCTGTCATTTTTGATTTCCACTTACCAGATTTCTCAGTCTCAGCCGTTCGGGTTTGTCAGACGAGGTTGCAGAGGAAGTGAGTGAGTGAGGTGCACGGACAAGAGGAGTCTGATCAGTGGTCGCCCGCGAATCCGGATTTGTGGGAAGTTAAAGAAAGCAGAAGTTGTCTCTGCGGAGTGGGTGGGTGGCTGGGGCACAGGGTGGAAGGAGGCCTTAACTTTCTTTTGTAGCTTTTGAATTTTGTTCCATGTGCATATATGTTACCCATTACAAAAATATAAAATTTATCTCTGAAAAAAGGGAGAGAGAGAAAGAGGGTCAGTGTTCCCTCTCGTGCTGGCCTTTGTCCTTAGATTTGGAAGGATGCTGTCTCCTTCCCTGCTGCCCCTTGTGGTAGGGTGGCCCCGGAAGCTGGGATTCTGTCTCCTGTCCTGTGAACAGAGCACATGTCCGTTCCTGGTGGTGCGGGTGACGGGATGCTGCCCATGAATAGTGACTTTTTCTGTGTTTTGTTAATTTCCATGGCCTTTGGAGGTGCCTTTGTTTTGATTTGAATTTTTAAGAAAATTGGAGGTTTTTGTAATGAGTTCTTTGCTGGAGGGTTCAGGAAATATGGTTGGCTTTTGATTTTGGTCTCTACAGATTGAGGGCCCTTCTTGCATTGTGCACCTTAGAATATGATGGGTGGCCACCATTTGGTTTGGGCCTTTGAGTGGCATATAAAAGAGACTAGTTATTATCACCTCCCCCCCCCCCCCCCCAGCAAAAAAAAAAAAGTGCTGAATGTGAAATGAGGAGCCTCTGGGACTGCTTGCAATGAATTAACACAGAGTTCATCCTCAGGGAACTCACATTTTATAGAACGAGCCCTTAAGTGAATTGATGTTCAGTTTGGTACATGCGGTGAGGTGGGGCTGTATGAAACACAGTGGACATCTAGAAAAGAAACCTGCTTCTGCCAGGGAGGCCAGGAGAGCTTTGTGGAGAGCATTTGTCCTCAGGCTGCCCATGGAGGGTGAGTCATCTTCACAGGAGGAGGAGGAGGACTGTGGAGGTGTGAAGAAAAGTGGGACCTTAGACCTGGTAGGGGGAGGGGCTAACATGGTCCACTGAGGTGGGATTCATTCACGTGCACTGTCCCCATCTCCCTCTACCCTCCACTAGTCTGTAGAATAAGTGAATTTAATTAACAGGCACAATTAAAGTGCTACTCTGGTAGTTTTCTAGCACAAAGGGATTTTTTTTAGGTACTGTAAATATTTCCTTTGTTACAGGAAGCTGGAATTGGTACTGGGGCCCTGTGAAGTTCTAAACACTGTGGAAATCTTGTTAAAGCTGGAGGCTTAACCAAATTAAGGGGTGTCCCTCATAAAGCCTTTCTTTGTTAGCCTCCTTTTGATGAGGAAATAATTGATTATCTTTGGGGATAATAATACCTTGACTTATTTATAGCGCCTCTCCCTGAGGACCTCTGGAACAGTTTGCAAATGCAATCTAATTATAATTCTCACAACCTCCCACTGAGGTAGGAGGCAAATATTATTGCCCCTTAGGCCCCTTCCTTTTCTTGTTTTAACAGAAACCTAAACCTGGGAGGTGAGGAGACTTGCCTGAGTGTAATTTAGCCTGTCAATAGACATAACAGGAAAAACTGCTGTAAAACAAACTCTGGCTATACAATGACTTGATAACATCATTGGTGATTCTTTAGAATTATTACAGACTGAAAAAGAATTGGCTGTTAATGATGAATGTAATAATGTCTATCTGGCAACACTTAATATGTTTCCTAGAAGTAATATACATATAGATGGTAATTTTTCCATTATTGGTCTCTCACTTCCCTGAATGCCATACTCTGACTTTCTTGATCCCTTTCTGGTCACAGAAACCCTCGATTCCCTGCCAAGCTCATTCTGTGTCCTTCTGTCTCCTGTCAGTCTGGGATGGGCACGTGCCCCATGACAGGCAGCCCTGGCACTTTCTGATCCTCTTTTTCTCTTAGGAAGTCTAGGTGGAACCTTGAGTGTGTGGTGCTGAGGGAGGTCAGGAGAGTGGAGGGAGGCATGGGCACAGGAGACAGGAATGTTCCAAGAAATGATGTGTAAATGGTATGTTTTCTGAGTTCCACACACACACATGCTGGGTATCATTCTCAACTGAGAGTTTGGCTGGATATTGTTCTAAGTGAAGGTTGTGTTTTCTGGAACATCACCTCACAGTTGCTAGAACCTGTGCAACTGGTCCTTCATTTCTTTCCTGGTGACTTGCTTTCCTGTGGAGATACAGGGACCTTCTGTTTATCTGTGATGCTCAGAAATTGCACAGTCATCTGTTAGATGCACATGTCTGGTGTGTTGTTTTGAGGGCAGGTTTGTTTCTTTTAATATGGATCCTTGAGTCTTTCAGTTTGAGGCTGTTCTTTGAATCCTTTCTTTCCACCCCCCCCAAAAAAAAGCTGGTTGTGTTATTTTATTTATTATTATTTTTTTAAATTTTGATTGTTGTTCAAGTACAGTTTTCTGCCATTTACTCCCATCCTGTATCCTTTCTTAAATAATGCCTCTCCCATTTTTTTGGTTCTTTCTGAAAGTTTCCCTTTATTTTCTGTTCTTTTTGCTGTAACATTTCAACTTTATCTTTGAATATTTCTATTGAATTTTGCCTTTATTGTGGCATCTTAATTTCCAGTAGTTCTTTCTCTGATAATTCCTTTTTTTTATTGCATACTGATAATTTTAAGAGTTCAATACAATTTCTAATGTCTCCAGAAATTTAATGTTTTTACTTTCTTTTGCAATTGTCTTGCTTTTCTCTGGAGTCATTTTTTAAAAAAAATCTTGGTGCCTATTTTTCATATTGGATGCTTTCTTCAGATGCGTGGCGATTCTTGTTTGATTGTTGATTGAAACAATAGCATACACCTGAGTGGATGGGGAGACTCACTTCAGGTTCATTTTGGGGATGGGCAGTGTGCCCAAGCAGATGGCTCTCTGGCTCCAGAGTGTGTTACCTCCATGTTTATTGGTACTATGCTAAGTAAATAAGTCAGGCAGAGGAGGACAAATGCCATGTGATTTCACTTATGCACAGAATCTAAGGAACCATATAAACAAACACAAAATTGAAACAGACTTAATGGATAAGAACAGACTGATAGTTGCTAGAGAGGAGGGGTTGGGGCTGGTGAAAAACCTGAAGGGATTAAAAAGTACAAACTGGTATTTAGAGAATAGTCACTGGGACATGAAGTACAATATGGGAAATATAGTGAATAATATTGTAACAACTGTGTATGGTGCCGGGTGGGTACTGGAAATATTGGGGGGGAACACTTTGTAAATTATGTGATTGTCTAAATACTGGGCTGTACACCTGAAACAAATACAAAATAAAAAACTCATATACATATGGGTTTTTGAATGTATATATATGTTCAGAAAAGCAGAAAAAAAGAATGTCATGGAATCATAAAGTATGTAACTTCTGAGTCTCCATAATGTCTTTGTGACTCACTCACCTTATTCTCGGTAACAGTAGTTTATTCATTTTTATTACGGAGCAGCAGTCCATTGTATGGATGAACCGCAGTTCGCTTGTCCATTTACCTGTTGAAGGACCTTGGGTTATTTCTAATCTTTGACAAATTAGTGTCGAGCTTTTTGGGAGAACATAAGTTTTTATCTCTCTCTGGTAAATACCTACGAATGGGACTGCTTTGTCACATGGTGTGTGTGTTCAGTGTATAAGAAACTGCCACATTGTTTGTGAGAGTGTGTCTACCTTTTTGCATTCCTACCGGCAGTATAGGAGGGTTTCAGTTTAGCAACTGTTCCTCTTTCTTTGGTGCTGATGACCTGCGTTCTGTTTCTGACATGAATTCCCTTCCTTGTGAAGCACTTCCCTTCCTTTACCAGTTCTTTAATTACAGGTTTGCTGACAGTAAATGCTGGCAGTTTCCCTTTATTTGAAAATGACACCTTCATTTCACA
Organism: Tonatia bakeri; assembly: GCA_004024845.1. NCBI lineage: Eukaryota > Metazoa > Chordata > Mammalia > Chiroptera > Phyllostomidae > Tonatia > Tonatia bakeri. Next base: position 91,510 of record PVIA01006025.1, on the reverse strand, counting down.
AGGGTGTTTTTGCTGGGTGGGCATAGAATTCTGGGTGGATAGTTTGCTTCTTTGAGTGCTTTATTGCTCTGTTCCATATCCTCTGAGCGCCACTGTTTTTACTGAGAAATCTGTAGCCATCACAATAGTTTTTCTTCTGTATATAATTTGTTTTCTCTGATTGGTGTTAAGATTTTTTCTCTCTGTCATGTCTTTAGTTTGTTAGCAGTCTGATTGGTACAGCTGGGTGTAAATTTCTTTGGGTTTATCTTTCTAGGCTTTCCCTGAGTTTTTTTGTCAGTTTATGCTTTTTCCACATTTAGGAAGTTCATTTTTTCACTTGTTTTCCCTCTCCTTCTAGGACTCCGATGATACAAATCTCAGACCATTTAATTTTGACCCACAGGTCTGTAAGGGTCCCTTTTCTCTTCAGTGGTTTTTCCCCTTTGTCCAGATTCTATAATGTTCGTTGACATTTCTGTCATCTCCATACTGCTCTGTATCCCATTCTATGAAGGTTTTCTTCCATTTATTGTTTTTGTTAAGTTTTAAATTTTTTATATCTCCAATTTTTTGGTATATAAAAATTGTATATTTCTGTTGATTTCCAACATGCTTGCTTATCCTTACTTGTTCTTACTTTTTGGAGCATTTTTATAGTAGTTGTATTAAAGTCTTTGTCAGATAATTTCAATGTCTCTGTCATCTTGTTTTTAATGTCTGCTGGTTGTTTGAAATTTTCCTGGTTCTCTGTATGTTGAGTAATTTTGTATTCTATCATGGAGATTTAAAATACTGTATTTTGGCTCTGAGACTCTGAGTGTTGTTTAGCCGCTATGCGGAATGTAGATAATGTTTTAGCAGTTGGTTGATACATTTGGGTTCAGGCTGCAAGTTTCCAAACACCTCCCAGACTTGTGGTTGCAGTGTCAGTTCTGCTTTCAAAGCCTTTGTAGTGCTGTTTGGATCTGGCCTGGCTGGGACCTGAGCGGTGTTCTATTTTTCAGTTCTATTCTTAACATCTGTTTAGGGTCAGATCCACACATGCACAGCTCATGGGTGGTCTGAAGAGTTTATAAACAACTTTAAGGGATCACTTTTCTGAATTTCTCCTTCCCCATGACCTCCCCTGTACCTTTTGGTTTCCTGATGCTTCATTTTCAACCTTTTGGCACAAATCTTGGGCTTCAGTTACCTGCTCTGCAGAATACTCTCCTGTGTCTAGGGCTAAGCAGTTGGAGGACAGAAAGAGAAAAATGCAACGTATTTCACTACCACTTGGGAACCCAGCTCCTCCAATTGCAGATAGGTTCTTCTTCCTCAGAGTTTTATGTACCCACAGCCACCTGTTGCCACCTCCACCCCCACATCCTTAGCATCCCATGGAGACTGGGCAGGAACAGCATGAAGAAAATGATAAATAAAGGAATGGTGTGCTTCCCAATACTCTTCTAGAAGGTGAAGATATATTTATTTTTACACTTTGCAGGTAGAGCCAGAAGGCTCCCCCTGTGGCTCTCTCTTCCATGCTCATGGCCACCTGTGAGCGTCAGGCCATGTCTGTTGGGGTCCAGGTCCCTGTTCTTTCCGTGGGAGAGACAGGCAGGGTGTCCCTACTCCGTCTTGTCCAGAACCACAACCCGTAACATATTTTTTTATTATGATAGATAATTTGCTATTTGGATCTATTTTTCTATTTTGTCTTAAAACACAGTAACACTAACCCCATTTTGAGGAGGATTGGCAGATTTCAGTTGTTTCAAGATTCTATCCATTTTTTCCGAGCAAAAACATGCATTTTGCAGTGTTCTGTTAGAGCTGCTTCTCAGTCCTCTCCTGCCCGTAGAGCTTTGGGGATGGTAGAAATTTCCATATCTGTGTGTGTGGCCACTGCAGCTGTTAAGCATTTGAAATGTGGCTAGTTGGAGTATGTAATACAATTTTAAATTGTTAATTTTAATTAATTTTAATTAATTTAAATGTCAGTAGCCCCATATGTTTAGTTGTTTCCTTATTGTACAATGCAGCCTTAACATACACTGCTGGCAAGCTCGGTTTTGGGCCAAGGGGTAAGAATATCACTTTCTTTCTTTGCTAGTTTCTGTGAGTACGTTTTTGCTGTGACTCCACTATTGTAACATAACACCTAGCTGCGATGTTTTGGTTTAGGTAATTCAGGAAGTGGCTGTTTTTATTTTTTTTAATGTGTTGCTAAATTTGGATCGCATCCAATGTTAGAGGCATATTCTCTGGAGCAGTTTAAAGAAAACATCTTCATTACATTTTGGGGGTGGGGCCCAGTTGAACATTGCTGGCAGCTCTGATTAAACTGTCCCTTTCTCTTATGAGTTGTCTTAAGCAGGTTGACGTAGGCCCTGAAGAAGCCAACATTTTTTCACTGTAACCACCCACCCATGCTTTCAGCTGGAAACCAAAGTAGAACATAGTCCATACTCTCTTAATCACTCATTTGCAATAAACTCAGATCTTGGGTCCATATTTTGAAGTATCATGCTCATCTAAATTTTTAATATATTTTATTGATTATGCTATTACAGTTATCCCATTTCCCCCCTTCACTCCCCTCCACCCTGTGCACCCCCTACCACCCACATTCCCCTCTTTAGTTCATGTCCATGTGTCATACTTATAAGTTCTCTAGCTTCTACATTTCTCATAACTATTCTTACCGCCCCCCCCCCTCTATTTTCTACCTACCATCCGTGCTACTTATTCTCTGTACCTTTTCCCCCTCTCTCCTCCTCCCACTCCCCTGTTGCTAACCCTCCATGTGATCTCCATTTCTGTGTTTCTGTTTCTGTTCTAGTTGTTTGCTTAGTTTGTTTTTGTTTTAGGTGTTGTTGTTAATGATTGTGAGTTTGCTGTTACTTTACTGTTCATATTTTTTATCTTCTTTTTCTTAGATAAGTCCCTTTAACATTTCTTATAATAATGGCTTGTTGATGAACTCCTTTAACTTGACCTTGTCTGAGAAATACTTTATCTGCCCTTCCATCCTAAATGAAAGCTTTGCTGGATAGAGTCATCTTGGATGTAGGTCGTTGCCTTTCATGACTTGGAATACTTCTTGCCAGCCCCTTCTTGCCTGCAAGGTCTCTTTTGAGAAATCAGCTGACAGTCTGATGGGAACTCCTTTGTAGGTAACTGTCTCCTTTTCTCTTGCTGCTTTTAGGATTCTCTCCTTCATTGTAATCTTGGCTAATGTAATTATGATGTGCCTTGGCGTGTTCCCCCTTGGGTCCAACCTCTTTGGGACTCTCTGAGCTTCCTGGACTTCCTGGAAGTCTATTTCCTTTGCCAGATGGGGAAGTTCTCCTTTGTTATTTGTTCAAATAACTTTTCCACTTGTTGCTCTTCCTCTTCCTCTTCTGACACCCCTATAATTCAGATGTTGGAACGTTTAAAGATGTTCTGGAGGTTCTTAAGCCTCTCCTCATTTTTTTGAATTGTTGTTTCTTCATTCTTTTCTGGTTGGATGTTTCTTTCTTCTTTCTGGTCCACACCGTTGATTTGAGTCCCAGTTTCCTTCCCATCACCATTGGTTCCCTGTGCATTTTCCTTCATTTCACTTAGCTTAGCCTTCATTTTTTCATCTAATTTGTGCCCAAATTCAACCAATTCTGTGAGCATCCTGATCACCAGTGTTTTGGAAACAGCATCTGATAGGTTGGCTATCTCTTCGTCGCTTAGTTGTATTTTTTCTGAATCTTTTATCTGTTCTTTCATTCGGGCCATTTTTTCTTTGTCTTGATGCGCCTGTTAAGTAGCGAGGGGCGGAGCCTTAGGCGTTCACCAGGGCAGGGCAACCCAGGTAGCTGCATTGTGATGTTGTATGTGCGGGAAGGGTCTGAGAGGGAACAGTGGTGCTTGCTCCACTCTCTGCCAGATTTCAGTCACTTCCCCCACTTCCCACAAGTAAATTGGGCCCTTCTGGTGCTGATTCCTGGTAGGTCGGCCTGTGCACGTTCTACAACCCTGTGGATGTCGCCACCGAACCCCCTCAGGTGTTTTCAATCAGTGGTTTGAGGCTTTATTTCCCTGCAGTGGAGCCCTGGGTTGTACAGTGCGTCCTTCTCCCCAGTTGTTTCTCCCAGTTTATCTGTGAGTGAATGTGAGACTGACCGCTCCACAGTCTGCTGCCTCACTGGGTCCACCAGCTGCTGCCTTGCCGGAGTCCTCTCTACCTGGCTGCCTGTCTCCGCCCCTCCTCCTGGTCTGGACAAATGTGTCTTCTTTAACTCCTTGGTTGTCAGACTTCCATACAGTTCGGTTTTCTCTCAGTTCTGGTTGTTTCTTGTTTTTAAATTGTTGTTATCCTTCTTTTAGTTGTGCGAGGAGGCACAGTGTGTGTACCTACACCTCCGTCTTGGCTGGGAGTCAGAGAGTTCTTGTCCTCTTGTCTAATTTTTTAAAAATTCTATTTATTTATTTATTTATTTATTTATTTATTTATTTATTTATTTATTTTTTAGAGAGGGGGAAGGGAGAGAGAGAAACATCAATGTGTGGTTGTCTCTCATGTGCCCCGCACTGAGGACCTGGCCTGCAACCCAGGCATGTGCCCTGACTGGGAATTGAACTGGCAACCCTTTGGTTTGCAGGCTGGCGCTCAATCTGCTGAGCCATACCAGCCAGAGCTTTGTCTAATTTTTTGAGGAAGTACAGAGGACTAATGTTCAAAAATCTGTTTCTTCATAGTGCTTATAATAAGATACCAAATTGCTTTTGGCTGCTTTGTATTCTTTTAAAAATAAAATGTTTCCACCCTCCCTGATGTTATTTCTGCAAAGTCAGTGTTTTGATATCCTAATTTGTAAGGAGGAGGAAGGTTAATGTGATTAAAATCACTTTTTTTTTTTTCAGTGAAAAAAAGAAACTGTTCACAGTTGAGTCATTTGATTCCCAGAGTCTCTAGTCTGGGGACTATTTTCGTAAACTGAAGTGTCACTTAGAGGTGTCACTGTCATTTGAGGGAGAACCTGCTGGTTGGAAGTGTGCAAACGGCCTATTTTCTTCAAGTGGCGGGCTTAGGAACTCTGAGTGCCTTCATGTGGTTTTTCCCTTTGTTGTCCCATGAAAGAACTTGTGGAGAGAGTTTAAGCTTTTTATTGCCATATAGAATTACTGTATTTGAAAACTAGACTAAAAAAAATTTTAGCTGTAGTTCTTTGAGTGATTTTTGTAAGTCACAGAGAACTGAGTGGAACTTTGCTGTTGGGGGAGAGTATTTTGCAAAGCACAAAAATTCTTGGTTAAGGGACATACTGTAGTCATTTAAATTTCCCTTTTGAGAAAGTCTTTCCATTAAAGCCATGACAAGAACTCGGTTGTCCCTTCTGAGCAGCCAGAAGGTAGATAAAACAGTCTGTGTAACATTTGCAGAAATAAAACATGTGGTACCTTTGGATTAACCTAGATCTGGTTTATCTGTTACTTTTTTCTGTGCACTGTTACAGTGAAAATGATCTGTGTGTAAGTAAGTTGTCGTCTGAAAGGAGCACATCTTGAGAGCATCCTGGCCTCTGTGACTCCTTTGGATTCTCTCATGGATGTGGAAACAGCAGGTTCTTAGGGCTTCTGCTCAGAAGGAGGAACTGTGCGGAGGGCAGCTCCAGAAAGCGTATGCGGACCCCCTTGATCCATGTGACATTGGCTGTCCAGGCTATGTACCTTTGACACGTTTTGATCTACGACAGTGTTTTGCTGCAGACTTGGGCATAAACATCATGAGATGTTCAAGTTGTTATTGGGTTGACCAAAAAGTCTGTATGATTTTTGTCCACAAAATAAAAGACATTTTTATTTTCAGCAGTATTTATTGATTTGAATATTTTGAGTATGTTGTTGACTGTCTCAATTCGATGGCTATCAACTTTGACTAGTCTGCCCGACTGAGGAGCACCGTCCAGGGAGACATCTCCAGCACAGAACTGCGCAAACCGCTTCTGACCTGTTGGATCAGTCACAGCACCTTCTCCACACACTGCACAAATCTTTTTTTGCATTTCAGATGCATTTTTACCTTTCTTGAAGTAATAAGGCATAGCATGCCGAAAATGTCTCTTACTTTCTTCTGTCTTCAATATTAAAATGGCTACACAAAAATTCACCAATTTTGATAACTATTTAAAAAATACACATTGATATGACAGCTGTAACAATACAATCTAACAAAATTGTTTCGAATGAAGTTAAACACAACTAAGCACAGAGGGATTTTACAGAAAAAAAAAAAAAGAACTTTTTCTCCAACCCAGTATTAAGATTCTGTGACAAGATGGGAGAATTCCACTCCCTTTGCATTGACATTGCTTCTGTCTTCCCCTGCCCCTTCTCCTGTCCATGTCCATGGCCCAGGTTCTCAGTTCCCAGGAGGGGAGGAGGGTAGGATAACTGGAGCAAGTTTGTTGCCTCAGATTGGAACCTAGTTTATTCTCCATTGCAAGAACCAAGCCTTGTTCTGGACCAAACCATTGACGAGTGTGTTGGAAATGGTAGGACCCCTTTTCCACAGGTTCTGGGCCTTTAAGGTTAGTTTAAATTCTAGGGAAAACACAAGGGTAAGGATGGGCACCTTGCACAGTGAAGTGGGTCCAGGGCTTTAGCTCTCAAAGTGAGCCCACCTCTGCCTTTACTTGAAGCCAGTCTCATTGTTCCTTTGCTTCTGCTTCCTTGCTTTTGCTCTAGCTTTGATGTTGCCTGAGCCTGTCCCGCTTTCCTTCTCATTTCCAGCCTCTACAAATTAGCCACTTATGATATACTTTGGTTGAGATTTAATTCATATACAAATGCAAGTCACCAGTTGTAGTGTACAATTTAGTAATTTTTAATGTATTCAAAGAGTTGTGCAGCCATCTCTATAATTAATTTGAAAAGTCTCATCACCTCAAAAACAAATCCATTTTTTTTCCTACCACCCCTGTCTCCTAATCCTCTCTAGTCCAGTGGTCTACTAATACAATTTTGTCTCTGTGGACTTGCCTAGTCAGGACATTTCTTTTTTTTTAAATTATATTTTATTAATTATCCTATTACAATTGTCCCAATTTGTTCTCCCCTTTATCCCCCTCCACCCTGCACTCCCCACCCCCACCCTCCAGCATTCCCCCCACTTAGGTCATGTCCATGGGTTGTACATATAAGTTTTTTTGCTTCTCCATTTCCTATACTACTCTTGACCTCTCCCTGTCTATTTTGTGCCTACCAGTTATGCTTCTTGTTGCCTGTGCCTTTCCCTCCCTTCTCCTCCTCCCCAAGTGCTCTCCATTTCTGTGATTCTGTTCCTGTTGTAGTTGTTAGCTTAGTTTTTTGTTTTTTAGGTTCAGTTGTTGATAGTTGTGACTTTGTTGTCATTTTACTGTTCATATTTTTTATCTTCTTTTTCTTAGGTAAGTCCCTTTAACATTTCATATAATAAGAGCTTGGTGATGATGAACTCCTTTAACTTGACCTTATCTGAGAAGCACTTTATCTGCCCTTCCATTCTAAATGATAGCTTTGCCGGATAGAGCAATCTGGGATGTAGGTCCTTGCCTTTCATGACTTGGAATACTTCTTTCCAGCCCCTTCTTGCCTGCAAGGTTTCTTTTGAGAAATCAGCTGGTAGTCTTATGGGCACTCTTTTGTAGGTAACTGTCTTCTTTCCTCTTGCTGCTTTTAAGATCCTCTCTGTATCTTTAATCTTGGGTAACGTAATGATGATGTGCTTTGGTGTGTCCCTCTTTGGGTCCAATTTCTTTGGGACTCTCTGGGCTTCCTGGACTTCCCAGAAGTCTATTTTCTTCACCAGATTGGGGAAGTTTTCCTTCATTATTTGTTCCTATAAGTTTTCAAGTTCTTGCTTTTGTTCTTCTCCTTTTGGCACCCCTGTGATTTGAATATTGGAATGTTTAAAGTTGTCCCAGAGGTTCCTAAGCCTCTCCTCGTTTTTTTGGAATTCTTGTTCTCTTCATTCTGTTCTGGTTGAATGTTTATTTCTTCCTTCTCTTCCAAATTGTTGATTTGAGTCCTGGTTTCCTTCTCTTCACTGTTGGTTCCCTCTATATTTTCTTTTATTTCACTTTGTATAACCTTCATTTTGCGACTGAACTCAATAATTTCTGTGAGCATTCTGATTACCACTGTTTTGAACTCGGCATCTGATAGGTTGTCTATCTCTTCATTGCTTAATTCTTTTTCTGGAGTTTTGATCTATTCTTTCATTTGGGCCATATTTCTTTGTCTTGGCGCACCTGTTATGTTGTAAGGGGCGGAGCCTTAGGTATTCGCCAGGGTGGGGCAACCCACTTTGCTGCACTGTGGCGCTGTATGTGGGGGAGGGGTCAGAGAGGGAACAATGCCGTTTGCTAGCTTGCTTGGCTCTGGCCCTGCCTTCCATCACTTCTCTTACCTCTCACAAGCAGATTGTGCCCTTTCAGTTGCTGATTCCCAGGTGGGTGGGTTTGTGTATGTTCTAGGACCCTGTGAGTCTCTCCAGTGGAATCTGCTGTGAGACTGGGAGTTTATTCCACCAGCGCAACCCCCACAGGTATTCACAGCCAGAGGTTTGAGGCTCTATTTCCCTGCTCTGGAATCCTGGGTTGCACAGTCTGTCTTGTTCCCAAGTTGTTCTTGCTGGTTCATCTGCACATGAATGTGGGAAATCCCATCTGCCAGTTGCTGTCTTGCCTTGTGTCCTCTCTGCCCAGCTTCCTGTGTCCACCCCTCCCACCAGTCTGGACAAATGTTTCTTTTTTAACTGCTTGGTTGTCAGACTTCCATGAAGTTTGATTTTCTGGCAGTTCTGGTTGTTTTTTGTTTTTAAATTCATCGTTATCTTTCTTTTGGTTGTGTGAGGAAGCATTTCTATTTACGTCTGCATCTTGGCCAGAACTCCTTAATATATAACATTTCCTTTTTAACTTTGTATTATGAAAGAAATTCAAACATATAGAAACATATGTAAACATTCATAGACCCATCACCTATTTGGAAAATTTACACTATTCAGGACATTTCATAAAATGGAATTATACAATATATGGTCTTTGTGTCTGGCTTCCCCCCCGCAAGTTTTCATCCTTGTTTGTAGCAAATATCAGAATATCATTCCTCTTAATGACTGCATAGTATTCAGTTGTATGGATACACCACACGTTATTTATTTATCACTGTAAAGGCAATTTGGGATGTTTCTGCTGTTCAGCTGTACTGAACAGTGCTGCTGTGAACATTCCTGTACAAGATTTTGCGTGGACACGTTTTCCTCTCTTGGGTACATGCTTGGTCCTGGGTGCCAAGTTGAACATTGAGCTGCCGAGAGACTGTCTTCCGCAGCAGCTCCGCCATTCTATTCCTGCCAGCCGTGCAGGGGGCTCCGATTTCTTCATGTCCTTGCAAACACTTGTTATGTGTCTCTTTAAGTTTATCTATGTTAGTAAGTATGAAGTGCTGCATCATTGTGATTTTGACTAGCATTTCGTGGGTGACCAATGAAGCTGAACATCTTTAATGTCCTTATTTGCCATTTGTATGTCATCGATGAAGAAATGACCTCAGATTCTTGGGCCATATTTTGATTGAGTTATTTGTCCTTTAATTATTTAGTTTTGTTTTTATTAGCTTGGGCTGCCATAGCAAAATACTGTAGACTGGGTGGCTTACACAACAGAAATGTCCTTCTGACAGTTCCGAGGGTGGGAAGTCCGAGATCAGACTGCTGGCGTTGTTGGGTTCCAGAGAGGGCTCTCTTCCTGGCTTGTAGGCGGCTACCGGCTTGCAGGCCTCACGTGGCAGAGAGAGCTCTGGTCTCCTGTCTGCTTCTCTTCCTCTGAGGACACTAACCCCATCATGGCAGCCCCTCCCTTTTCACCTCATCTAAACCTAATTACCTCCCAAAGGTCCCACTGCTGGATGCTGTCACCTTGGGTTTCAGGGCTTCAACATGTGAATTTTAGGGAGACATGAACATTCCATCTATAGCAGTGTTCTTTATGTATTGTAGATATAAGTCCCTGATCAAATATATGATTTGCAAATTTTTCTCTCACTTTCTTGATGATGTCCATTGAGGTACAGAAGTTTTTAATATTGATGATGTCCAGTTTATATAGCTTTGTTTTTTTTTTTTCATTTGTGTCCTGTCTTAGAAACCATTGTTTAACTCCATGTCATTTACATCCCTCTGTGTTTTATATCCATGTTTTTTTCTAAGCTTTTTATAGTTAAGCTCTTACATTTAGGTCTATGATACATTTTGCATTAATTTTGTGTATTTTGTGAGGAGGTGGCCCAACCTAATTTTTTGCATGTGGATATCCTGTTGTCCCAGCACCAGCTGGGTTGTTTTGGCAGCCTTTGCAAAAATCAGTTCACCGTGACTGTGGGTCTTTATTTCTGGACTTTGAATTCTATTCCGTTGATCTCTGTATCTGTTCTGTGCCATTAGCACACCATCTCAGCCACTGGGAAGTGTGAAGCCTCCAGCTTTGCTGCTCCATTACAAGATTGTTTTGGCTATTTTGGGTCTCTTGCATTTTCATAGGAAGTTTAGGAGAAGCTGATCAATTTCTAGAAAGAAATAAACATTTGAGATTTTGGTAGGGATTGCATTGAAGCCATAGAAAAACTTGGGGAATATTGCATCTTAACAAATATTAAGTATTCCAATCCAGGAGTATGGGATGCTTTTTCATTTATTGAGATCGTCTATAATTTCTTTTAACAATGTTTTGTAGTTTTCAACCTTTAAGTTTTGTACTTCTTTTGGGGTGAAATGTAGTCCTAAGTACTTCTTCTTTCTTTTTGATACTAATATCAATAGAATTATTTTCTTAACTTTATTTTCAGGTTTTTCATTGCTAGTGTATAGAAATATAATTGTTCTTTGTATATTACTATATTTTGCCATGTATAATGCTTGCCCACTTAATATAAGTTTTTGATTCAAACTTACCGGAAAAAAACCTTTTGTTTTAACTTTTAATTCAATCATTTATTTATTTATTTATGTTTAAAAACAAAATTGATTATTGTATTCCAGGTATTATTTTGCATATGGGTATTTTATTGCTTTCTAGAGTTACAGTTTTAACATGTAAACATAAATAAAATAATTAAAAACACTTGTATAGACCTGGAACTAGTACTACCCATGTATCATGTACATCCGTATTTTTCCCTCAAAAATTTAGGCAAAAAAGTGTGCATTAAACATTGGAAAAATACGGTAGTTTTTATGTTTCTATTTTATATATATCTGATCATCAGCACACTCACAGGTGGATTAAATATCTCCATTCTGAAACGAGCTTTTCTTTCTGACTCTTTGCCCTGATCAGCTCCCTCCATTTGTACAGAGAGCAGGGAACAACCTTGGTAGGATTTGACTTTTTCTCACAATCAAGAGCCACTGAGTGCTGCCCTAGCCCAGTCTCCTGTTCACCTCTGCAGAAACCCCACAGTTCCTCTCTCTCAGGGTAGGAAGGTGGGCTGGATTTCTTGCCCTTTCTGGCAGACATTGAAGGTCTCTGTAAATTGGTCAGGGGTTCACTTTCCAGAAGTTGTGAGCCCGTCCTGGGGAGTGGGATCTCCTGTTACCTCTTGTGCCTTCCTGAAATCATCCTGATTCGAATCTCTGCTCAACACCCAGAGACAGGCCTGCCCTACAGCTGTCACCTTTGCGGACACTCCCAGGGCCCGTAAGACCACACGCTCCAGTGCCCCTCAGTGTGGGCTGGGCTTGGGGGTGGCTGGTATCTCTGTGTGGTTCCTTTGTGATGCTCCTGCCAGGGGGAGCCGCCCACATCTGCTGTTGCTCAAACACATCCTTTACTCAGGGTGTCACACTCATTTTCACCGGGGCCACATCAGCCTCAAGGTTGCCTTCAAAGGGCCGAATGTAATTTCAGCTCCTTAACAGTCAAGGGGAAGTTACACTTATACAGTCCTAAAATTATTTCGGCCTTTTGAAGGTAACCGCAAGGCTGATGTGGTCTTGGTGAAAATGAGTTTGACACCCTTGCCTAATCCAGGGTTCTCAGGAACTTCTGTCTAGGACAGGGTTCCCCAACTCCTGGGCTGCAGACTGGTACCAGTCCACGGCCTATTAGGAACTGGGCCACACAGCAGAAGGTGAGCTCACATTACTGTCTGAGCTCTGTGCTCCTGTCTCCGCCTGGTTCTTCCATGAAACTGGCCCCTGGTGCCAAAAAGGTTGGGGACTGCTGGTGTGGAAGACTCCAGAAAATACCCTTGCCTTCATCAAATTCTTTCTTGGATGTGTGGGAGAAGGACTTTCAGATGTTCTATCTGGTCAGAACTGAGTTATTCCTGCCTTCACCTTGGGCGAGGTCAGTGCTGGTGTCTCCTCATGAGTCACCAAAGGTCCTGTTAACTGGCCTGCTCCGGTGGGCCTCACAACTGTCTGGACCCAGGCCCACAGGCTTCTGGGACCCTGCCCCTTTGGCCTTTGCAGCATTTATCTTTTGACTCTGCTTGGTAGTGACTCTGGAAGGAAGGGCTGTATCCTGCATGGTGAGTGCCAGGACTGTGTGTTTAGGCAGTAGACATCAGTACAGGTCCTTATCGCCCAGAGTCCAAGGTTTACATTACGTTCATTGCTGGTGTTGTGCATCCTGTGGTTTCGGATAAACGTGTAATGACGTGTACCCCCCGTCACAGTGTGCCATACAGAGAGCAGTGTTACTGCCCTGAAATTCCTCTCCACCTCACTTACTTACCAGTCCCTCCTCCCCAACGCCCTGGTGCCTGCTGATGGGTATTTAAGGTTTCTTCGTGTCTTCGTGGCTGGATAGGTATTTCTGTTTATCACTGAGCAATACTTCATTGTCTGGATGAATGTCTTATTTTTTTAAACCAACATCTTGCCTCTGTGTGAATAAGACCTGCTGTCAGTAGCAGTGGTTTTCAGCCTTCACCTGCAGGGCTTATTGCATACAGCTTCTCCAGCCCTGTCCCCAGAGTGCTGGTTTCTGTAGGTCTGGGGTGGGGCTCAGATTCTCTGTTTCTGAGAACTTCCTGGGGCTGCAGCAGGCCACTAGGTGTTTTGGAAGCATGGCTCTGTGAGGCATATGTGCACATGTAAACGTCTGTACATGTGTACTGTGTGTATGTGTGCACATGCATGAGCATGTATGTGCACACATGCATACATCTTTCCATTGCATGGGTGGGTTGGTGATAGTTACCACCCTCCCCAGGTCAGCCCTCGGTGGAACAGGAACCCAGGTTGGGGACTGTAGGAGTATGCATCCTCCCCTGGGGGCCAGCCTAGTGGGACACTGCTTTTGTTTCCCAGGTACCATTGTTTCCTCCTTCCATGGCAGGATTAGGGCCGGACGCCTAGTGGGACCAGGCTTCGTTTGTACTGAGTGGGCTGCTTGCCCTGTGCTGGCTTCCTCCTAAATCTGGAGGACCTGTGGGCACAATTTCCACCCACTCCTCCACGTTCACCCCTTTATTTTTTCATGTTCACTTCAACAGGATTTATGCTTGATTAAATTACTCTCTTTTATCATAATTAAAGGAAAATGTGGTTGGAGAGCACTCCAGACACCACACGATGGAAAACAGATTGCTGAGCCAGCGGGGAGGACAGGAGGCCCAGGCCCAGCTCCCGTTACCTGCAGACAGGCTGTCTGGGGTTGTGTGCCTTAAGTGATGACCTGAGTGAGGTCAGGACCTTTGTGCGTACTGCTTCCCGAAGTCCCTCAGCTGGGATTTGTGAGCCCCCTCTGGCCAACCTGCTTGCACTTTGTGAAGATCCTGCTTTTAGCATACTTGGTCCCTCACAGCTACCTGTCATGGTGACACTGTGTAAGTGTCCCAATGCCTCCCTGGCAGTCACAAAGCCCTCACTTCTTGCTGGGGCTTCTGTGGACTTGACCCATGAGATCAAGTCTTGTAGGTGTGATGGTCTTGAAGCAAAAGGGAAAACAGACTTGCTAGTGCTTGTGAAATGAACCCTGTCATGTATGTGGGTGTTTGGAATGTTGAATGAGAGAGCTCTGATGTCCCAGACCTGCTGAGTCCCCCAGGGAGGGGACAAGGGAGGGGTGTCAGTCACTGAGGGGTAGCATGGTTCAGTCCCCATTCTGCCACACCACATAAGACTAAGGGCCATTTCTGGGGTAGGTAGGAAATGAGCTCTGGGGCGCCTGAGTCTGTCAAGTGATTCAGCGGAGAATGGTTGAATTTGTTGCACAGGTAGAGCAGGGAGCACCTGCTGAACAGTGGGAATTGTCACTGCTGTTATGGGGTATCTTTCAGGAAGTGAACCTGGGGCCATTGCACGGTCCCAGTCAGCTTGGGCTGCCATAGGAGGTACACTGACAGGGTGGCTTGAACAACAGATGTTTATGCTCTCACAGTTCTGGAGATAGAAGTGTGAGATCATGGTGTGGTCAGGCTTGGTTTCTCTCGAGGCCTCTTTCCTTGGGGTGTAGATGGCTGTCTTCTCTGTGTCTCATAAACAAAGCCTGCCTCCTGGACTCTGAGGAGACCTGCATCAGCGCTGTGAGACTGAAGTGCTCATTCCTGTCACATGATTTTGGCTCCTTAAAAGAGAATATTTCATCTCTTTGTTAATTTAAATTATATTGGGAAGTGATAGGGAGCCAGATCACCTTCACCCAAAGATTAGAATGGAATAAAACGATTACTTCTTACTCTCCAGTGAAGACTCTGCAAATGAGTAACATCTACATACAGAATGGGCTGGGATAGAGCCCTTGTGTTGAGGAAAGTGTAAGGCAGCAACTGTGTCGCGGGCAGTGTTGTCGGTGGCACCCGCCCTCCCTGGTTGCCACCAGGTCAGGCAGGCTGCTGACTCCAAGCCCTTGAGACTGCCTCAGGCCTTTTCAGGCCATTCTTGGCCACAAGCCAGGGAGACTGCAGATGTAGGAGCTCTTAACCTATGTGTATCCCCTGCCTCTAGCAACCCTCACCTGCAATGCCCAGGACTGGGTAAAGAAATACACCAGCTGCCTGGCCCACTGGGTGAGTCTGTGTCACAATGTGTGGCCTACTGGCGTACCCAGAGAAGGTGAGTACTAGTAGCCTGCTCATTCGTTGTGGCTCAGTGGGCCAGAGAGGTGGCATATTTCTTTACCTAGTCCTGGTCATTGCTGGTGAGAGTCATCTGGTAAGGTCCAGCTCTGGAGGAGCCCAGTAGGCAGGTAGTCTCCGAGCCCCAACCTGGGCAGCTGTGCACAGCTGGAGGACATCCCGTACTGTAGAGTGGTTGAACCCCATTTGCCATCAGCACCCCCAGAGGAGCCCTCATTGTTCGGCAGACTCACTGCCTTACTTTGTTCAGGGGGCTCATCTGCCCAAACACCATGATGATTGTTTTTATCTGTCTACACAACCAAAATTTCTCAGTTGCTCTTGTGGCACTCACATTCCAGAGAGAGCTAGAGTGAGAACGGCAATAAGCAAATGGACAAGTGCTAGGTAGTGTTAAATCATGTGTGCAGGCAAAATAGGATGTGGAGGTGGGTGACTGAGACCTGCCTCATGTAAGGGTGAGAAGTCTTTTCCCTTCACCTCTTTAGGTGTTCTTGCCACTTAAATCACAGAGAAGAAAGAAGACTTCAGAAGGGAGATGCTCCCCTCCCCTCCCCTCCCTCCCCCTCCCCCCTCCCCTTACCACCTTTCTTTCTTTCTAAGGAGAGTTCCTTGACTTTGTGGACCCCGTTCCTTTTCAGCTTCTCCTGTGCATCTTCTTGCATTGTTTCACTTGTTTATAGCCCGGCTCTTTGAACTCAATTCTTTGTGTCTCCTTTTAGATATGCTCAGATTTCCTGCATTTGGGGATAAAATTCTGCCCACCACATACCTGTTGAAGGAAGTTGAATGCACTCCTCCTCCACAGCCTGGGAGGGAAAAGTTGCTTTCCTTCTTGTCGGACACAGGATAGTCTTATGATAGTCATATACACGGTCTTTTTTAATATTTAATTTTATGTTTTCAGTTACAGTTGGCATTCAGTATTATTTTATATTAGCTTCAGGTGTATAGCATAGTGATTAGAAATTTACATATTTTGCAAAGTGATCCCCCCAGTAAGTTTAGTACCCACCTGGCAGTAAACATAGTTTTTACAATATTATTGTGTATATTCCCTATCCCGCACTCCACATCCTCATGACTATTTTATAACTGCCAATTTGTACTTCTTAATTTTTCACCTAGTGTCCTAACCGCCACCCCCACCAAATCTGGCAACCCTGAGTTTGTTCTCTGTATCTATGAGTCTGTTTTCCGTTTCAGTTTATTTTGTTTTTTAGTTTCTACATTAAGTGAAGTCATATGGTGTTTGTTTGTCTGACTCATTTCACTCAACATAGAACTCTCTAGGTCCATCCGTGTTGTCACAAATGGTAAGATTTCATTCATTTTTCATGTGCAAAAAACATTCCATCATATATATGTATGACATCTACTTTACCCAGATGTCTGTTGATAGACAGCCAAGGCTGCTTGCGTATCTTGGCTGTTGTTGATAACACTTCACTGAACATAGGCATGTATATACCTTTTCAAATTAGTGTTTTGGATTTCTTCAGATAAATACCCAGAAGTGGGATTGCTGGGTCATGAGTAGTTCTATTTTTAATTTATTCAGAAACTTCCATATTGTTTTCCATAGTAGCTGCACCCATCTGCATTCCTAACAACAGTACAAGAGGGTTCCCTTTTCTTCACATCCTCACCAAACATGTTTGTTGATTTATTGATGATGGCCATTCTGACAGGTGTGAGGTGGTAGCTCATTGTGGTTTTAATTTGCATTTCTCTGATGATTAGTGATGTTGAGCATCTTTCCATATGTCTGTTGGCCATCTGTATGTCCTCTTTGGAGAAGTGTCTATTCAGGTCCTCTGCCCATTTTAAAAATCAGATTGTTTCTTGACTTTTATAAGTTCTTTATAAATTTTGAATATTAACCCCTTATTGGAGGTATCATTAGTGAATATGCTTTCCCATTTAGTGGGATGCTTTTTCTTCTTATTGATGGTTTTCTTTGCTGTGCAAAACCTTTTTTAGTTTGACATAATCCCATCTGTTTTATTTTTTCATTTGTTTCCCTTGCTTGAGGAGACATATCCCCAAAAAAATATGAAGCAATGTCACAGATTTTACTGTCTATGTTTTCTTCTAGGAGTTTTACAATTTCAAGCCTTCCATTTAACTCTTCAGTCTGTTTTGAACTTGCATGTAGTGTAAGAAGGTGGTCTGCTGTACTCACTGTTATGAGAGGCCAACGCAGTCTCAAGAACACTAAGAGGTTGTAAAGAGCCAAATGAGCTTATTTGATGCAGTAAAATTTCTCTAAGATGAAGTTACAATAAGGCAAACAATAGGTATACTTTTCTTAAAGTGATTAAAGCATTTTTAATTGCAGTTGATACTATATGTTTTTCTATGTATAGAAAATGCAAGGAACTCAGTTAAACATTTTGAAATACTGTATTTTGCTGTGTATAATGTGTTCCCATGTATAATGTGCGTCCATCTTTTTGGCCCAAACTTTCAGGAAAAAATCTTTTGTTTTAATTTTTTAATTCAATTTTTAATTTATATTTAGGTACCTTTTTTATTATAAAGACATTTTAGAATTTATTTTTGAACAAATTATGGCACAAGAAATTTTATGTAACAAATAATTATAAAACACAAGACCAGATACAAGACACAAGAAATTTTGTGTACTGGTAACAAATTTATGATACCCCATGTATATAATTCACATCCTTATTTTTCTCTCAAAAATTTGGGCAAAACGTGTGCATTAAACACGGCAAAATATGGTACTAAAGGGTATATAGTGAGCTGGCTGGATTCACGATCATCATAGAAACATCAGTGTTATTTTTATATACCTGCAAAAAAAACCCCACTGAGGGCAAGTAATGGAAAATAATCCTGTTTACAATAGCAATGAAACTAACCAGATACCCAGAAATAAACACAGTGAGGATTTACATCAGCCCTGAGGACTTCACTGAAGAATGTAAAAGAAGTTTGGCATAATTAGAGAGGGAAATCCAGTTGTTGGATGGGAAAGCAATATTATAAAGATATCAGTCAGTTCTTCTGAAATTAACATACAAATGGAATACAGGTCTATTTATTACCTCATTAAGTTATTTTATAGAATCTGGCTTGCTGTTTCCAAAATCCATGTAGAATTGAAATTGGCAAGAAGAGCCAAGATAATTTTGAAAAAGAAAAAATAATGCTATTTTTGCTCTGATATCAAAATTTATTTTAATAATTACATAGACAAATAGATCAAAGGAATAGACTATATGTAATCCATTAACGAATCCATGGGAAATACATTTATTAAATGAAATGTGCCTTTTAAATTGAGTGGGATAATAATGAAGTTTTTAATAAATAGTGTTGGGAGAATATCGTGTTAGGCATCTGCTTTATACCAATCACCAGAAAAGAAAATAGATGTGAGAATTTGTTTATGACCTTTGGATAAGGAATTTAACCTTAAGTAAGACAACAACAACAACAAAAATAAGTGATTGATACATCTTAACAGGAGCTCTGTTGGGCAAAGAATATTAAAGAAAGGAATTTATAGAAGGAATATATAAATAGCCAGTAAAATTAGAAAAAACCTCACCCTTCCATAGCAGTGTAATAGTTTCTTACTGCTGCTGTAACAAATGCCATAACATTAGTTCCTTAAAACAACGCAGACTTATTCTCTTACAGTTCTGGAGTCAGAAGCCTAAAGTGGGTCAGTGAAAATGACTCCTTCTGGGGGCTTCAGGGGACAGTTCATTTCTGTGCCCTTTCCACCTTCTCCAGGTGCCCGCAGTGCTTGGCTCGCGGCCCCTCCCTCACTTCAGAGCCCGCAGCAGAGCCACCGCATCTCTTGCCTTTGCTTCACGGTCACATCGACTGCCCTTGCCCTCCTACCTCCCTCTTCCAAGGACCTGAGTGATGATTGGACCTACTTGATAAACTGGGCACGTCTCCCCGTCTCAAGGCCCTTATTTCATCACATCTGCAAAGTCCTTCTTGCCTGTAAGGTAACATATTCACAGGTTCTAGGGATTAGGAAACGGACATCCTTAGTGTACCATTCTACTACATTCCTGTTAGGGAGCAAGAGGTTAAAATTTTTAGCCATCATTTTGGCAAGGGTTAAGGAGGAGTGTGTTAAGGCTGGTGAATGGTAAGGAAATGGGCATTTTCATAAACTGTAAAGTATAGATTGGTACACCCATTTTGGAGGGCAGTTAACCATATCTATTAAAGTCAACAGTGTGTGCTGCCATTGACCTGGTGATTTCATGTCTTGGGCTGTGTTCCAAACTCACCGAGTGAGGGGCACAGAGGGTATGAGGGTGTGTCCGGCAATTCAGTTTGTGAGAGAGAAAAGGGACATTTACTGTTCATCATTTTGGAAGTAGTAAAAAAAAATCAAACCTGCAAACATGGCATCTTCATATTAATGAATGCTATGCATCCTTTAAGAATGAAATGAAAATAAGAAGTTACTCTGACTTCTGCCCTGGCTGGCATAGCTCAGTGGATTGAGTGAGGGCTGCGAACCAAAGCATCGCAGGTTCGATTCCCAGTCAGGGCACATACCTGGGTTGCAGGCCACAGCCCCCAGCAACCACACTTTGATGTTTCTCTTTCCCTCCTTCCCTCTCTAAAAATAAATAAATAAAATCTTTAAAAAAAAAAAAGAAGTTACTCTGACTTCCAAGATCATGATGGCTCAGTGAACAAAAGTCATTTGCAAAATTGCACGTATGCTGTTTATTTAGGGGAAAAGATACATTAATAACAACCTATTTCCATAGATAGAGAAAGACTTGGAAGCATAAATGACAGAGTACTGACTGGTTGTATCTAGTGGGGGTTGGGGATGGAAGTATGTCCAAGTGGAGCTCAGCTTTATCTAAGAGCGTGATTCATCGGGGGCAGAGTATTCACACACATTTGAAAAGCAGGGTCATTGTGCAGTGAGCACCAGTAGTATGCACCCTTGAGGAAAGTGAACTTGGTACTTGAGCTGTGGGTTCTGTATGAATTGGGCGTGTGGCTGGGTGGGGACTCCAGTCACAGCTCTTTGTAGTGGGCTTTCTCAAAAGCAAGCAGTCCGCACCCAGAGCTGACAAATTGAGCCTGAGAGCACTGTGTTTTCTCCCGGCCACACCCATCTAGCTCCTCTGTGGAGATCTTTGTGGTGTCACAGTTCTCTAACTCCTGGGCCCCTTGGGCTGCTCACATTCTCTTTTCCCATGCTGGGTCCTCAGGGTTGATGTCCTGACAAGGCTCGGAATACTGTGGCTTTGATTAGGATGTGGAGCAGAGTTTGTGCACACAGTTCCTGTGATACTTCTGTAATCACAAAACCATGGGGAAAAGGGGGTTTGGTCCTGCACTAAGGTTGACCAAGGTGATTGCCATCCTGTTGTCACCTTCGGAATGGCACAATTTGAATGTGGATCCCCCTTTTTTTAAAAGATTTATTTATTGATTTGAGAGAGAGAAGAGAAGAGAAAAGAGGAGAGAAGAGAAGAAAAACATTGATTTGTTGTTCTAATTATTGATGCATTCATTGGTTGTTTCTTATATGTGTCCTGACCAGGGATTAAACCCACAACCTTGGTGTATTGGGACGATGCTAAGGCTGAATGTGGACCCTTTCCTGGGTTTGTGGACAGTGGTTGCTGTGGACTTGAACTTTCAGTTTTTGCTGGTTGTGTGTTAAGAGTCTTGATTTCTGCCCTGGCCAGGTGGTTCAGCTGGTTGGAGTGTTGCCCTGTACACTAGCAGGTTGCAGGTTGGATCCCTGGTCAGGGCACATACCTAGGTTGTGGGCTTGAGCCCTGGCGGGAGGTGTATAGGGAGTCAGCTGATCGATGTTTTTCTTTCACATTGATGTTTCTCCCTCTTGCTCTCCCTCCCTCTCTCTAAAATCAATAAGCATATCCTCGAGTGAGGATTAAAAAAAAAAAGAATCCAGATTTTCCTAGAGACGAATACTCTTAGAGTTGTGCTTTGGAAGTCTTTGAATAGAAAAGTATTGCATAATGTGTGTGTTTTTCCCTCCTGTTATTTGGAGATTATTATAAAAATGACCCCAACTGCCAGCCAATATGAGTGCAGCCCAATGTTGTAGAAAAGCCTTATGTCTTGCTGTTACCCTAATGAAGAAAATAGATGGCCCTAGGCAGAGGCCTTCTCCCCTCTCTGAGAAACCTGAAGAGTGTAGGTACAATGTCCTTCCCCTGCTGTGATCTCTGTGGACACCTCCCCTATATCCTGACCTCTGAGGGGTTCTCAGGAAGGAGTCTTTCACCTGGTTCATTGAACAGCATTTTCCTTGACTGTTGATCACTGCGTGCATCTGTTATGGAAAAAGAAACCAAGATGTGGAATTAAACCAACACATTTTCTTGCCTTGGTTTCCATAAACCATACCCGTCCCTTCAGTGTGAGACTTGGGTGTCATTACTTTTTGTCCCCCTGGTGATAAAACTCTTCAAGTTTCTGCTTGTTCTGAAAGCTTCCACAGTACAAATAATATTTTCTGTAAAAGGCTCACCTGTTTTATATTTCGGGGCAGTTTTGACATTGCTGGGTGGGGGTGCTAGCCTGGGAATCTGTTGAAGCTGGTGCCTGTGTGCTTCCCATTCTGGAGAATGAGGCTGCATGCTTCTTTCAAGATCAAAGATGCACTTGTGTCCAGCTGAGCAGAACTTGAGCTCTGGGGAGTGCAGTTTTTGGTGGCAGTAGAGAGGTGAAGGATGACTTTCTGCTCAAACAGTACCCCTCAGTTCATCATGTGCTGCGGGTATTCTTGCCCCCATCTCCCACCCCCACCCCTGCCACATGTGACACGAAAATGAGAAAAGTGACTGTGAGAGAGAGATGTGATTTAGCAGATAGTTGGGTCTTGCTTGTTGGTTCAGACTTATTTTCAGAGACCTGTATTGTAATGTTTGCTGCCCTTCACACTGATTCCTCTAGCGTCCTTGGAACCTGCCTACATGACGGTGCGATGGACTGAACGTCTGTGTCCCCCTAATTCGCAAGCTGAAGCCCTACCCCCCCATGGGATGGCATGTGGAGGCGGGACCTTTGGAGGTGATGAGGGTAGATGAGGTTATCAGGGCGGGCGCCTGTGATGAGACCAGTGCCCAGGTAAGGAGATGAGGACATACCACGCTCGCACTGAGAGAAGGCTGCTGTTTGCAAGGAAGAGGATTCTCGCCAGGAACCGAATCTGCCAGCACTTTAATTTTGGACTTGTGCCTCCAGAACTGTGAGAAATCAAGGTCTGCCGTTTAAGCCACCCAGTCTGTGCTGTGTTGTATGGCAGCCTGAGACGACTGAGATGGGGGTTGGGTTTGGGAGCCCTTTCTGGGGACATATTTGGGCTTCTGTGTGGTGTGTGAATGCAGCCTTTCGTTTTGGGGTGTACTGCAGAGAGGAGCAGGTGATAGGTAAGTACTCTACAGTAGATGGGCCCTGAAAGGACCTCCTGGAGCTCAGAGAGATGATAGCCCTGCCTGCTGTTGTCAGCCTGGCCTCGGGCTGGATAAGAGGGCTGTGAAGGGAGGGAGAGTGGCCACCCCCAGAGACCCCTGGCTTGGAGTCTGTCCAGGCAGGACAGTGCTCTGTTCCAGTGCCCAGCTCACCCCTGCTACATGCAGGAGTGACTTGTGGTGACACCTTGATTCCCATCTGATTCCTTTGTTGTGAGGACAGGGTTTGTCGTGGGCTCCTGGGGCTATTGTGAGTGTCTGCTGTCCCTGCCGTAGCCCCGTGTACTTACGGACGCGCTGTTTCCTCACTTGTGCTGTCTGTCCTCCTCTGTTTCCAGGGACATCTGCTCATCTGTTAGTCCTGCTCTGCCCTACAAGTCTCCACACTACACTCTGGCTGCCCGGTATCAGATGGGAACACTTTCCGAAGTGTGTCTGTGTGCTTTGGCACAGTTTCTGGGGGCACAGTTCTGTTGCTGAAGTTGTTGATATTTGAACCTGGTGTTTTCCAGGGGAATGCATCTCATCTTCCAGCCCAGCAGCCTTCCAAGGGATTGTCCAGGGCTCTGTATTCTAAGGAGTGTCCACCCCTGAGGGGACAGCAGGAGTCTAGAGATGCCAAGACCACTGAATAGAGCAGACCATCACATGTTCAATAGTGAGGTTTCACCTGAGATTTCCGTTCAGGAGAAGGTCCTATTGCAGAGAGAAAGTCTACCTCGGTCAGTTCTGGTTGCTGTAACAAAACACTCCATACTAAGCAGCTTCTACAACAGATGTCTATTTCTCACAGCTCTGGAGGCTGGACGTCAGAGACCCAGGTGCCAGCGTGGTCGTGCCCTGGTGAGGGTCCTGCCCTCTTGCTGGCTTGTGGGCGGCTCACACCATGGGGGGAATCGTCCTATGGGATCAAGGCCCCAAGACCTCATGCAACCCTGTCCCTCTCATAGGATCCGTCTCCACACATAGTCACATTGGGGTTACAGTTTCAACATGTGTATTCTGGATGGACATAAGCCAGTCCATAACAGAATCAAAATCCAGCAAACAGCATCCTTAGTTTTAAAATGTGGAGCCTGAGGCTTACTTAACTTGATCAAGCTTGTTCAGGTGTGACCAGCAGGCCCAGGGCTGGGACCCTGTAACCCCAGCATGGGGTTCTCAGAGATGCATGCCCCAGGTGGTCCTCTTGCTCATGTCAAGGCCATCCCTGACTGCTCATTCACTGCCATCACTGTTCTGCCAGCTGCTCTGAGGGCTGCTTGTGGAAGTGCTTAACTCAGTGTCTGCATTTGTTGGCACTCACCAAGATGTACACCCAAAACGGGTACCTTTTATTGTGAGTAAATTATTCCCTACTACAGCCGGTCCTCGAATAATGTCCTTTTGTTCAACATTGTTTTGTCATAATGCTGAGGAAAAAAAAACCAGTCGATTCCCATCTGGGACCGTTGTCTGTTGAATGTGCACATTGTCCCTGTGTCTGCATGGGTTTTACCCGGGACTCTGGTTTCTTCCCACGTCTCGAAGATGTGCAGGCAAGGTTGATGGGGGTGTTGACATCACCCCACTTGAATGGGGGGACGTGTGCGCGCGCACACGTGTGTCTGTCCCTTTGGTGGGCCGGGCCTGCCTGTGCCCTGAGCTGCCAGGACAGGCACCTGCCCTCTGCGACCCTGAGTGGAATGAATGTGGGAAAAGAATGATCTTGCTTGTATTCATTCATCTTTCTTAAATGTATGCATAGCTCACATTTCTTTCAGTGTTTAATATTGGAAGCGTTTGGGTCTTTATTTTGAAATTTGATGATGTTTTTGTGATCAGAAATATGCTGTGGGAACTTAAGTCTTGGTCGAATTGGTTTATGTGTCATTTTGCTTTAAGTTGCAGTTTCAGAGGACCTGTGGATGACGTTCAGTGAGGGCTTCCTCACTGAACATCGTGTGCACTCAGTGCCAAGAGTCGCTGCACGCTGCACACAGTGCTGGATGGGGTGTGCGTTCTTTAGACTCAGCCCCGTAAGTGTGGCAGTTGGAAGTGTGCTCATCAGAATTTCGATGTGTTTACCAAGTGAGTGAGTTTTTGGCTAAGAATTGAATGGCCATGAGAGGAAAGATGATTTTCCAGGACAGATGTTTCCATGAACTTCTACAGGTTTCACACTTCTATGAGCAGAGCTGGCCTGGAGTTCTTGGATTTGGTGAGAGACCTGACCTTGCCACAGTCCGGGGCAGACTGCTTTGGGTCATGGTCTGGCTCCCCCAGGGCAAGCAGTGACTCTGGGCTCCCAGGCTGGACACCAGGGTGAGGACCCTGGGAGGACAGGGTCCAGAGCCCCTACCATTTCTGAGAAAGTTATCCTTGTCCTGCTTGAGCACTGTGGGGCCTGGGAGGGCAGCTACTTGGTCTTGAGAAAGGACAGAAGATCAAAAACCGTCCATACACAAGCAGGCCACTGTACTCTCTGCCTTATTTTTTATTGGATTCATAATTTGGAACTGTGTCATGAATACATATACTTTGGCTAGCAATACTTTGCAAACCTTGAAGTGGCTGTTTTATTTTTTATCTTTTTATTTTTTAAAGATTTTATTTATTTTTAGAGAGGGGAAGGAAGAGAGATAGGGAGGGAGGAATCCATCGGTTGGCTGCCTCTCACAGACCTCCAGCTGGGGACCTGACCCTCAACCCAGGCACATGTTCTGACCAGAAATGAACCAGTGATCTTTTGGTTTGCAGGGCAATGCCCAACCCACGGAGCCACACCAGTCAGGGCTTGGAGTGGTTCTTTTAAATCAGGATGCATGTGTGGGAAAATAAAGGCATTAATCTCTGCAGCCCTGACCCATGGGTGACAGCTGAGATTATGGAAAAGAATTGCTAAATTCAGCCTCCTTTGTGCCAGTAAGTTGATCCTGGTTCTGGTTTTCCTTTTGACCTTCCCAGCCGTGTAGGTTCTGGTGGCAAGTGCGTGTTCCAGGGCCTGAGAGAGGGCTTGCTGTGATGCGGCAGCCAGCTGACAAGATCCCGAGGAAGACCACAGTGTGTGTGTCAGCAGTCAGTGGGGAAGTGAGGGCAGCGTCCTTAGGCAGGAACAAGTGCCTGTCTGTAGAAGCAGCAGAGCCGAGCCCACCAGCCTCCCCGGAGGAGGCCCAGGGCCCTGCCAACAGTGCTTCTTTGTTTTCTTGACTCCCGGGACTAACGGCCTGAAGCTGGGAGTTGGGAGCCTCGACATCAGGCAGCAGTTTATATCAAAATAATCACTTTAAGAAACAGTAGGGAGCTTAGCTGGAGAACCATTTCCTCTGCCCTGAAGCACATTCTGATTTATGCTGTTGGCTCTGGGCAGGCAGCTTGCAGAAAGTTTAGAACTCTTTTGGAGTTATGATGACTCCTCCCTTCTTCCTCCCCCACTCCAGGGATGAAAAACATTCCAGAAAGAGAGTTTTCAGAAGGTTTTTAGTGCTGGCAAGTGGCTGCTGAAAGGATCCTGGTCTGCCGGGGAATGAGATGTGGTGGGATGCTTGGTCAGCGGGAGGGCCAGGTCAGCTGGCAGGAGTGTGTGCTGGGCCTTTCCTCTGGTTCTGAGCGGAGGCTTTTAGGAACCTGTGCTCTGTTCCTCTGACTGAACAGTCACTTGAATTCACTCTTGGAGACCTCCTTCCTCAGACAGAAGCAGGGGCAGCACCAACCATGGTGTGTTGGGGAGGGCATATGCGTGTCAAGGCTGGTGTGGTGAGGGCAGCTCTGCTGGTGTGTCCCCATCTTTGTGTCGGGTTCTGGGCAGTACCACCACGTCACATGGCTTCTCTCCATAGGTGATGAGGCTGTCTCAGTTTCTTCCATTAGCAGGTGTAGGTTTGGGGCTGGATGTGGGTCCCCTCCCATCCCCCCGCCCCGTGAAGGCAGGTGGGCCAGGTGAAGAGTGTGCTGCTCCGGTGGGGCAGTTAGGGTGCCCACCCCTCTGCCCTGGGCCTCCCTGGTCTCCCGTCTCATCCTTGGTCCACCCAGAACATCTGTCCTCTGTCCTTAGGTAGGGTGGTCAGATCTGGCTCCTTCTCCTGAGTAGTTCATCGGGTGGACAGGCGACCTCATGTGACAAGTAGACTCTGCCAGGTGTCTGGGGAGGTCAGAGTGTTCAGAAGCAGAGCAGGAAGAGAGAAGGGCGGCAGCATGTTCCAGTCCAGCCAGCCTTGTGGATTTATTTCTTGCGGATAGTGATGTACATGGAGAAGACAGACACGGCCCCGTGGGGTCTGTGGGTGCACGGTACTTGCTCCGTGGGAGCCAGCTCCTAGGGTTGGTAGAGTCCTGAGGGGCGGCATCCATTTTATCCCCCCAAAATTGGGAATTGAAGTAAAAATATTCCTCCACCCCAGTCAGCATTCTTCCAGGGCCTGTGGGCCATCAGAATGTGTTTTGTGGGGGATAAAGAATTTTCTGGAACAATCAGTAAGTTCTGGATCAATGGGTTGTTTTGAGGGGGCCATGTGGGCCTTGGACCTGCTCCTGCACGAGAGCCCCTCCAGGGGGAGCTGCTGTGTCCCCGTGCCTGGGGTGGCGTCTTCCTTGCAGAGGCCCCAGCCACCCTCTGTTTCAAAGTTCCTTGGTGCTTTTGCTCAGTGGGGCTGCTTCTGTCCCATATCCATCCCAGGTGACTTTCTTTTCAGTTCATCTTCTCCCAGCAGATACTCTTGAGTGTACAAGCTAGTACAGAAACCCCTCTTGGAGGGGTGGGTGGGCTTCTCCAGGGACTCTGCCACTGGGGTTTATGGGCACCTCAGTCCCAGGGCAGGAAGGAGCGGCCCATGAGAGGGTGCTGCCCGCTGCACCTGCATACAGGAGCCTGGGATAACTTGGTGACACTGGCATTTTCTCTGCCCACCCCCTTCCTGTGAGCAGGATAACTCAGGGAGCCTTAGTGGGCAGGTCTGGGTCCTTGCCCCGTTGTGGAATGAAAACGTTGAAATGTGCAGAAAAGACTGAGCAAAGTGGCCTGTTTCTCTGTTGTCTCAGATTCAGGGACACTTTGGATGATGAGAAAAGGGCTGAGCATTCTCCTTCAGTGACAGGGAGGGGTGGGAGGGTGGTGGCTTTGGTGTGGGGGGGTTCCACTGGCAGGAGAAGCTTAGGCACAGGTGAGGAGCAGGCACCTGAGTGCCAGCCTGCGGGCATGTTCTTCAGTGTCCTGAGCTGTGACTTGGGTGATGGGGGCGATGCAAAGATTAACCAGGCTGGGGTCTGGCACATGCCACTTTTTGAGTTGTTCATTCCTCATATGTGTAGCAGGAATAATAGTAACTATGTAGATATTCACGAGGCTCAGGATCAGGAGTATGTTTGAGAAATTGTGGGGAGAAAGAATAAGAAATCCTTCCCAATGCTGACTGTCCATCTGGTGAAAATACTTATTTGTAATGGTCTCTCCTCTTCACACCTTTCCTCGCCTTTATTTCCTTTCTCTGCTCTCCACCAACCTAGCAGAGCAGGTGCAGGCTGTGCTGGTCATGTGGAGGGGGACCCTGGCTGGGACCTGGCTGCCCGGCTTTGGAGAACTTGGACTAAGATGCCTTTAGATGGCTGCTGTCAGGTCATGAACAGAAGGTAGAGAGAGGGACATGCACAAGCCTCTGGTGGGTCAGGTCCCATTAATGTAAGAAGAGGACGTTCAAAGAGCAGCACCGGGAGGGATAGCATTAGGACCTTTCCAGGGATGAGAGTGCAGGTTGCAGGCAGAGGAGGGGCTGCTCATGAGCCAGGATGCCAAGGGCTTTGAACACTGGCCTGGCAGCTGAGAGTCAGTCAACTCTGAGAGCAGTGGGGCAGCTTGGAGGCTGGAGACTGTAGAGGCTGCCGGCTGAGCCCCACCCAGCGCTGCTGAGAACCAGCTCTTGCATGGAAATAAACTCGTGCAACCCCTGCTCCCGATCCATGCTTGCACCCATTCACAGGTCCCAGAGTAGCTAGAGTTAAAGTATTGTCACTTTACATACACCATGGAAACGCTCTTTTGAAAATCAACTCTGGCCCTGACTGGTGTGGTTCAGTGGGTTGGGTGTCGTCCCGCAAACCGAAAGGTCAGGGCACGTGCCAGGGTTGCGGACCAGGTCTCTGGTTGGGAACGTGCCAGAGGCAACCAGTTGATGCTTCCCTCGCACATTGATGTTTCTCTCCCTCTCTCCAAAAAATAAATTAATAAAATATTTTTAAAAAGTCAGCTCTGGAAGAGCTGCAGACTTCTGTAGTCCTGGCAGACACTGTGGAGGGGCCGTGACTCGGGTGCTTCCAGGGTGGCGCCTGTGCTAATGTTCTGAGGCCAGGGGAGTTTGTGAATGTCCACACAGTGGAAGGGCTTCTGAAGTGTCAATGACATAAAAAGAGACATAACTTAAAGACAGGATAGCTTTAAGTTTCAGAAGTTCTTGGTCCGGCCCAGAAAACGTTGACTTGGCCACAGATGCGGTGTGGAGGGATTAGATGCATTCACGAGCCCTGGCCCTGGGTGTGAAAACGATGGGTCCCAGTCATCTGTGTCCTGTTCTGTACATGAAGAGAAGGGGGCATGTTGTGCTTGAGAACTGCCGTCTGTCAGGCCCTTGGACCCAGGTGGCAGATGGACCCGGGTGTGTTCACCTTGGCTTCTGCTGAGCAGCAGTGTATCTTGGGGTTGTGATTTGTATTCTATTTAAGGAGCTGCTTAAACTTATCTTCAGTGGTTGGACATAAGGTGTTTCAATAACAGTGACAGCATACTGTCACATATATATGATGTTTTTGTACCTGTAAAACATAACATGTATGCAGCTCAGGGGCTTGAAAATAAGCCCTGGAAGACTGGGAACTTCCTTGGGCTCTGTGTCTTAGGTCCTAGAAGGAGCCCAGCTCCATGGTCTCCACAGGGTGGGTGCATGGTGCATGGTTGCGCTGGCTGGCGTCGGAGCTGGAAACAACACATTAGATATTTGTTTTCTGTCAGGGATGAGGGCTTTTTTGTGACTAGGGGCCTCTGTGAAGCTGTTTGATAGAGATGAGTCTAGAACATGCAGTTAGAAGTGTTGGTTATTGTCATGGGTGTGCCATTTGAAAGCCTGATTCTGGGTTCCTCACCATAAAGTGAAGGCTAGAGAATGAAAGAAGAGGCAGTAATGTCACTGGTTGTCGTGGCAGGTGGATGAGGTTGAGCATAGGTATAGCCCCATGTATCTGATAGTTGTTACTCCAGTATACATTCTCTCTGATTTATGACGACCCTGTGCCCCCAGTCACCTAGGCCTGCCCTCCTGCCTCCCCAGGACAGCTGGACCAGGTAGGACTGTGTAACCAGGCAGACGTCTGGGTGGATCTCTGGTGTGTGATAGGCTAGGCTCACTTGTGGGGTGCTGTTCCCGCATGAGAAGCAGGTGGAGCTTCAGGGAAGAAGGGCAGCACCTGCAGCGGGCTCTGAGCAACGCAAGTGTACTTGGTGGCTGCCCCCAAGGGGCCTTTGGCGAGCAACTGAAATAAGTGTGCTCGTGAAAAAAACAGGAATACAGTGCACTGTTGCATCCAAAAATAAAAGGCCATGGAGAAAGGGGATTTCATTAAACGTATTTGGATCTCCTGGTAGTGTTGTGGCATCAGCTGAGAAAAGTAGCTTCTGACTTGGCTAGGTGGCTCAATTGGTTGCGGTGTCATTGTATGCACCAAAACTTTGGGGGTTCGATCCCCAGTCAGGGCACGTTGTCATTGTATGCACCAAAACTTTGGGGGTTCGATCCCCAGTCAGGGCACGTATGAGAGGCAATTCATTGATGTTTCTCTCTCTCTGAAATCAAAAAACATATCCTCAGGTGAGGACTGGAAAAAAAAAAAAAGTGCCTTCTGGGCCCCGATGCTGCGCTGATATACCACTGCTACACACCCATGCACAGAGACTCAAGGACACAGACACGAACTCACACACACAGACCCAGGTGCATGCTGTGCTCTGACCACACCAGGAATCTTTCAGGGTTTCGGGAGGAGACCAAGGACCCAGCACCTCTTGGCTGCCTGATCCCCCTTCTGCCACGAGCCCTTCCTCCTGTTGAATCACAGAGTTAGCTCCTCATCTGGTCCCCCCTTGTCTGTCGGCCTCGCCAGCCCTGCCACTGTGGCAGTGCACAGGGCCTGTGCCTCTGGAGCGTGAGCTCTCGGTGCCTTTATTCTGCTGCCCCTTGGACTCTTTGCCCAGGATCTGTTTCCTTGCTACGAAAGTGAAATTTTCCACTTTGCCCTCAGAGTTCACAAAGAAACCTTCTCTCTAGTTTCTGCTGAAGTAGACTGCCACTGTATGCTGAAAAATGATTTTCTTGTTCTTTTATTGAAAACTCCAGAGTGGGGCATTTGCTTTTATGAATGCTGGGTTTCACAAAAATTCGTAACATCTGTAATGGTTAAAGTGTGTAAACATACAATACCTGCTTTGCTGATTTAAAAGGACCTGGTGATGCAGACCCCATTTTCTGACCTAGGGTCTCTGTCCCCAGGGGCTGGGGCCCCTCCCCTTCTAGGAGGGCAGAACCGTGCTGTAGGTGACCCCTGCACACCAGGGGGAAGGGCGTGGGCTCTGGGCTGCAGCTGACCTGCTCAGAAATGGATAATTTGCAGATGTGAGGTTCTAAATCAGAGTGGAAACCCCTGGGTTTTTTGATCTGTGAGTGTTTTCGGATCTCATTTTATAAAAAGGTGATTCAGGATGAAGGAAACAAGATAGAGGGCTGCCCTGCAGGCAGGATGTAGGCAGTGGTCCTGGAATATTTTAGGTGAGAGAGGTGGCGGGGGGGGGGGGGGGGGCCGTCACAGTCTTGCCCGTGCCTAGGAGTCTCCGGGCAGAGGTGCCTTTCCAGGTGGTGTTGGAGGAGACGCCGTGCGGCCCAGCTGTGCAGGACGGGGCTCCCTGACCAGTGGGAGCAGGCGTGGAAGGTGGGCAGCACACAGCTCCAACGGGCTCATTCCCAACACCTTCTCTCCAGACTCTGGGCTTTGGGTGGCTTGCTCTGTCCCAAAATAGCCTCAAAATGCCTGCTTTAATTCTCATTTACATGCTATCTGGCAAAGCTGAGCTTTTCAAAGTGACACTGTCTTTCTCCTCTGTGAGTTGTGGTGGGCACACCTTCCACGGTCCAAAGGGAGAATTCTACCCTCAGGTTTGCTTGGGTTAAGAGATACGCTGGGCGTGTTAACTGCCTAATGAACTATAAAGCCCAAAATACCCTCCGGATAAGGCAGGAAAATCTCCAACTCGACTTGCAAACAGGAAACCAGTCTTGTGAGGCCAGTGGGAATGTTTGTGATTTGTTTTTTCCCTAAAGTATGCATTTAATGTGGCATTTTGACAGTGAGAACTACCACTTGAGATTTTTTTGTTTGTTTTACGTGTTCCAGGTAGAATGTCTGAGAAAGTGGCACTTTAATCTACATCATTTGTTTTTTACTCTACTTCGTAGTTGAAAATCAAGGTATGGGGAAAATAAATTGAACCTACAACAACACAAATATATGTTTTCCTGCTTGCCAAATGTGTATAGTTCAACCTAAGATCCCTGGGCCTTAAGAAATTTTCTTGTGCACAGTTGGAATTTTTCTTCTTTTAAAACAGTTTAAGCTTCTTGAAAGAAGCTGGGAAATGAGAACTTTTTGAGAAGCCTTTGAGAGTAACTGCCGGCTTTTTACTTGCTGGGCCCCCTCCTAAAACCCCTCAAGATCTCTCACCTTTGAAGAGTGTTCATAAACACGCAGGGGTGGGGGTTGTGTAATATAGCCAGGTCTTTTCCCTTCCCCTCTCAAACAATTAAGTCTCATCTTTTAATATTTGATATCTTTTTATTGTTATAACTTTTAGTTTCATTATACTTGATGTGACCTCATTACATGGTTTTCTTGTTTTAAGACCAGAAAACACTGTAGGACAGAAATTCTTAAGGAAAGATTTAATAATGTGTATATACACAGTTTTTAAAAATCTGAAATGAGTTTTTAAAATTGTTTTCCTTGAATACATATTTCTTAAAAATTATTTCATTAACTTTCTTCTTACGATTTTCAAATCCAAAACTTAAATTGTTATAGCTTCTTTCTTCTGGAAACAAACATCTTTTATACCACATTTTAAATATAGTGGTTAGCCCTGGCTGGTGTGTGTCAGTTGGTGAGAGCACTGGCCTGTGACTGAAGGAAGGATGCTGGGTTTGACTCCCAGTCAGGGTGCATACCCAGGTGGTGGGCTGATCCGTGGTCCAGGTGCGAGCAGGTGCAAGCCCCAGTCCAGAACAATATGATCCCCAGTCCAGGCTCAAACAGGATGCAACCAGTTAATGCTTCTTTGTTGCACTGATGTTTCTCTCTCTAAAAGCAATGAAAAAAAAATGTCCTTGGCTAAGGATAAAAACATAAATTGAATAAATACAGTGATTAGTTCATTACATTGGGGCGCACACTGAATGCAGGCAGGGCTTGGGTGGCAGGAGGTGGCCTCACCTGGCACTGGGGTTGCGAGGCTGGAACTCTGGCCAGCAGAAGGTGATTTTCTGTCTCCAGGTGCTCAGGACCCTGCAGCAGGTGGTGTATGCCAGGCCCATGAGGTCTGGGCCCATGGAGTGTACAGCATCTCTTTGCCATATTCTCTTGATCTGTGCAGCCACAGAGCCCCAGACTCAGGAGAATGTAGAAGAGGACCCAGGTACTGTCCGTCTTCAGTCCATCCTGCCGGCCCACCTGGATGCCTGTGTTTCTCCCTTCACACCATCTCCATAAATGCTGAAGCCTCGACCTACATTCCTAGGGACAGTTTATTGGTTTAGGGTGTGGCCTAGGAATATGTATTTTAAAAGGGTAGTTCTGTAAGGTAGGTCTAAAGCATTACCAAGGTCATGATTGAATAGAACTAGGTGTTTGGCATGTAATTTGTGCATAGCAGGGCCTCAGTGAATACTTAGTGGGGTGGATTTTCCTAAGGTGGCTGCCTGGGCTGGGCACACATTGTTAGGGACTTGACCGTAAGGCCCTGGATGCCACCAGGGACCGCCAAGGTTATTTGGTCCAGAGACTCTCACTCCACGCCTTCGTGGGAGTGTGACAACCCTGTGCACCACACACCAAGTGTGTCATGTGCGTGGTTTAGTCCTTGTCACAACTGGACAAGGCTGGGAATATCATAGCTCCCAGAAGTTTGAAATTCACCGTGAAGTCGGCAGCCCATGAGCAGTAGAGGTGTAGCCCCGGCTCCAGGTGGGTGTCCCTGTGTTGTCCCCACAGTGGGCAGCAGTGGCCAGGATGTTCCCGGCAGTGATGCTCATGAAGGAGCAATGGATTGGAGAATCAGGACCTTTTCTTACACTGGAGTCATGTGCACACACGCACGCACGCGCACACACATACACACACACCCCAGTACGAATAGCCAGATTGGCCACATGCAGCCTCATGGGTGAATCCCCCCACCTGGAGGTCAGACCGGCGAAGGAAGAAGCCGCGGGCAGCATGCAGGCTCCGTGTGCAGGGGTGGTGTTTTCCACTGGGCACCAGTGCAGGTGGTAGAAGCCTATGGAAGCAGGAAAGTGATGGCCAGAGAAGCACTGCTGTGGCATGGAGAAGTGAAGAAGGGGTTTCCCTGGGGAGGGGGAGGACCAATGGGTTTCCTTGGAGGGTGTTTTTGTTATGACGTCTCCCCGGCCAGACTCCTGAGTCTGCCTTCCCAGCTGCAGGGCAGTTTTGCCTCCCCAGTCAGCCCCCACCTCTGCAGCGTACTCCACCTCCTCCAGTGCTCTCAGGTCGCAGACTCCTTTGTTCTCTGCCAGCTGCCTGCAGAAACTTTGGTCGTGGCTTATTTCACAGATGCCCAGGCCACTGCTGCCGGCCCCTGGGTCCGTGGCTGCGAGTTCAGAGTGGTGCTGGGAACATCTTCCCTGGGAGACGCTGGGGGACCAGGACTGGGGCAGCCGGGCATGGACAGACCTGCGGGCAGGGGCATTGTCCCTGCCGCCAGCCCCTTGTGAGGACACGGCACAGGGCTGGGCAGTGGGCGTGCGCAGAAAGGACCAGAAGGCGCTACACTCATAGTGCAAGTGCAGCTGTGAGTTAAAGAAGCCAGTGAGACTGGCGTGTTCTCAGAGAAGGGCGTCAGCCTATGCGCTCAGCGTGTTTGGTGCGTGGGGCACATCTTGGCTTTCATTAGCAAATAGCTCTCTCTGCCCTAGCTGGGCTAGTGATGGACACTTGGAGGTCAAGAGGGAGACAGAGCATAGCTGGGTGGGCTTCTGGCACTTCTATTTCCGATGTTTCTAGCAGGAGGGCAACTTGAAGCTCAGAGGGGCTGTGTTTCCGGACAGCCGTTGTTTTCAGACCTGTGCAGCCTCTGGCCCCTTCCCTGGCCCCGCATTCATGTGCTCAGAGACAGAAGGCGGAGTGCATTCCTGTGCTGGATGAGAAAGCAATCATCCTGGCAGAGGGCTTGGTCAAGTTGTAAAGTGGCCTTGCTGGAGCAGAGCCTGTGGTATCCAGCATTACTGGGGCTGTGTTTACTTAAGCCTCGCAGGAGTCAGTGTTGCCCAGGGGAACTGGAGGTAACCCTGTGGGCTGGGTCTGGTGGGCTCCACCTTCTTTCACACCCATATTCACTGCCTTACAGTTGCAAGGCTTTTCACTTGGGACTCATGCCTGTTGAGAAGGCTTTAAAAATTAGATTCCACTCTATTTTTCATTCTGGGATTGTGTGTGGATAGATGTGTCCATTACTCCGTGTGGTGTTTTGTTCGGGCTAGAACATAAATCTTGCTGACGTTTCTTTAGTGTGGCTTTGAGAGAACAGCACCGCTGACTGCGCTGGGGATGTTCTGTCCCCCATTATCCCACCCCTGAGGCTTGGAGGGGAGGGAAGATGTAAGGAAAATTCAGACAGTGCACATGCCTGGTCCAGTTCAGGATTCATGTTTGCTTGATGGCACAGTTAAAAAATAAACCGCCAGACACACTTGTTCTTTAAGTCAACTGAAAATGGGCAGCAGGTAGGAATAGTGGGCAGCTGGTCCCAGTCTTGTCTCTTGAGCCAAGGGTGTGTACTTTTCTCTCTGGGCGGCAAGATTTACTGGTCTTTGTCTAGGAGATTTATTTGCAAGCTGAAACACATTTTAACTTTCCACTCATCAGCTGGAATGGACCTTGGATGAA
Organism: Tonatia bakeri; assembly: GCA_004024845.1. NCBI lineage: Eukaryota > Metazoa > Chordata > Mammalia > Chiroptera > Phyllostomidae > Tonatia > Tonatia bakeri. The sequence goes on along the minus strand of PVIA01006025.1, from coordinate 55,790 downwards.
CTTTATAACCCTGAGGCCCAGGAGGCCAGCCAGTCCTCCTCTGTGCCCCTCTCACCATTCCTGACCTCAGCCAGTGCTGCCTGAGGCTGGGGCAAGACCATAGGAAAGAAACAGTGCTGCTCACAAAGGCCTTGCATTTCCCAGAAGCTGGCCTGGAGAAAGGTGGTACTCTAGGGTACAGTCAGGCTGAGCCCAAGGAGCTTGCTGTCAGCTGAGATGGGCACTCAAGCCCACCCTTCCTTGTGCAGAGCACAGCACAGTGGGCTGGGGGAAGACTGGCAGGACAGGAATTGCAGAGGTGCTTGGGTCACGTGGGTCATGGGCTGGTGTGGGACAGACTGTTCAACCAGGGAGGGGAAGGCACTGTGCTGGGTGTGTGGATGCTGGGTGGGGAGACCAGGGATCCAAGTTCCTGGATGGTGTGGCTGCCTGTGCTGGGAGTGGTGGGTTGGGCAGGACTGGGGAGCTGCTGTGATGTGGGCTTAGTACACTTGTCCACCTCCTCTGTTCGCTTCTGGGCTACTGCAAGGTTTGAGGAATGCACACCTGCACCTGTTTCCCTGCTTGTGTTTTCCAAGTTGAGAGGTGCTAGGAGGGTCCTGCCGGGGGAGCTGTGTGTGGCCAGGGCCATGGGCTGGCACTGCAGCCTCTTTTCTGGGACCCCTACTCACCACACCTGGAGTCCTTTCTCCATCGGGGCTCAGGGCTGCAGGAGACTCCCAGTCTCCTCCAAGATGGGGATTGCATTTCCATTTCTCTGTTGTTTGGGGATGACTTGGAGAGCGTTATCAGTCAGGGTTCAACAGGAGAAGCAGAATCAGTGGAAGATGTGCACGTATGAAGTGATTTATCCCAAGGAATTGGCTCCTGGTGTGGCTAGGAGAGTGGAGACCATTGAGCAGGCGTGAGGAAAGGCTGAGGCAGGGTCCACTCTGGAGCTCTTTCTCTGCAGAGAAGCCTGCTCTCTGCTCTGAAGCCATTCACCCATCAGTCAGGCCCACCAGACCTCTGGGCAATGGACATTAATTACATGTACAACATAGACCTGCATCTTTGATCCAATGGCTGGGCTGTAGCCAGCCACATGAATCTGGCCACCACGGGGGAAGCTTGTGTCTTTCTTCCTGCTTAATTTTACATCTCATTAATGTTTTAAACAAATAATAAGTGCTTTCTTTTGTAGCTAATGACTATGTTTAAATTTAAAGTAAAAAAATGTACTAGTGTCAGTCTAAGGAAGGTTGCCCCCTGCTCCCCTGAATGGCGTGGACTGACAGCCCACTGTGTCCTGGGTACTGTGAGTGCCTCTGTTCCTCATCCCGTTTCTACGAGGTCAGCCATGCCGTGACTGATCAAGATGACCATAGAGTCCACGTGCAAGTCCAAACGGGGCGGGACACCCATGCTCGGCCTGAGATACGGTGTTTTTAGTCTGGAGGGGCCCTGGTTTGCACTCGACTCAGGGACATCATTGCTAGCTAGTGCTGGGCTTCACACAGAGCATTTCTCTAAGGGGACGGGGGATGGGCCATCTCTTCTGGCAGTGAGCCGCTCGGCCTGCTTGCTGCGACATGCCAGATGTCCGAGATACGGCCACTCGAGATCTTCGTTTTTGTCAACTAAACTCTGTCCATCCCCAAACATGACTTCCTGTTTTTGTCCTTTTTCTAAAAACAACAAACTTATGTTGCAAAAGTAGTAATAGGAATTTTGTGAAAGTCTTAAATCAGAAACCTTCCTATATCTCAAAGGCCAAAAGTAACTGCTGGTTGTCTCTCTTTTTCTGTTCACACACAGAAACTTTTTTCTCAAGAACGTGTTCATGTTCACTTTCTTTGAAACTTGTTTTCTCTAATATGGCAGCATAAACATCGGTCACTTTCAGGTGTGAATGTATATTTCTTTTGTATTCTTTCCAATGGCTGCAAAATAAACTTAGAAGCTCTGTTCCTGAAGCTGCTGCCCCAGCTCAAGTTTCTGCTCCACAGTGGGGAATGTGCTGTTAGCTGTGTGCCTTCTCGGACCTGCTCCTGGGAGCTGTGTGCGCCTGCGGCTTCGTTACAGCCTGTAAGTCCAGGGGGGTGCAGTATGAAGAGCAGGGGACACTCAAGTTAAATGCTTTGAAAAGAGAGAATAAGGGAAACTTGTTAAAAAGTTGCAGTTGAATTAGGTCTGATAATGAATATTGATGAGTTTTGTATTTAGGTTCATGGGTATGTGTAAACATGTCACTTGAAGAAAACCAAGCTAAGAAATAGATGATACATTATAACGTATGTGATTTATGAAGAAATTAACATAAACAGAAGTCAGTAGACTGATTAATGATGGTTTATTTGTGTTTTTTAGGTTAAAATATTTATTATAGAGGTGCATTATTTTTTATTTCCCACTTTATGTGACGGGCTTCCATTAATCACATTGGTAAGAAGGTGTCAGCTGACCTGCATTCTGGAACCGGGCTTTGCCTTCATTCTGTCACTCCCTGCTCTAATTATCTGAAATGTTCTTTCCCACAGCTCCAGGTATGTGGAAACATTCACGGCTCACGCCTGAGCTTGCTGCCTGCTCTGAGATGTGCATGTAAACACGGCCCCACACTTACAGGAGCGGCCTAGAGTGTGAATTCACTTGTCTCACTGTGAACGAAATTCAGAGAGGTGACTGCACACAGTTCAGTTTATTTAGAGGCGGGACAGTGGGGTGATGGCTGGTTAGTGGATATTTAAGCTGTACCTTGAGGTCATTTGAAAGTGGAATTCTCCTTGATTGCCAGCTGTGTTTACTTTCTGATGTCTGTAATCATTTAGACATTATGAATAGGGAGATTATGAGATAACCAAAAGACTTTCAAGAAAATTAATCATATATTTTTCATTAAAGGAAACATAGGAAACTAAAGATAGGAGGATAACTTCTTATAACATTAATATCTATGCCAAACTAAAAACAAACATTAATGGTGTAACCTAGATATTCCCATTAATTTGAAGGCCAGTTAAAAAGCCTTACATGATATTGTTCTGCAAGACTTGCCCATGTATTGAGACATGAAGCAGAAGCAAGGAGAGCTTTAATGGATTGTACAAGATGCAGTTATTTGATGAGATTTTGTGCCTTAAAATCCCCAGTGAACATACTAGCAACTTTTAGAATTAATTTTGAATTCATTATTATATTTGTGTAAAATATATTGGAAAAGCTTTCTGATATATCACTAGTAGTCAGAGGCTTTGTAGAGGGAAAATCCCACTGCAAGAAGAAAAACCACATACCACCCACTACCACACCAGTGAAAACATGTAGGTCCCGTTGAAGTAACCGAAAAACTTTACTGAAGGATAATGGAAGCATGTTAGAATGGTTAGATTTTAAATAAGGACAATAATTTATTCATGTTCTGGAAGCTAAGTATTTCATAGATGTCATTTCTTCCCAGTGTAGCAACATTTAAAATAACCTCAGTGTGCCCCCAGCAGGACTTTCAGGCACTGCTGGACAATAGCATAGCCCTGTGGCCTGTCTGGAGGAAGAACAAAACCGTTAAATGGCTGAGAGAATTTTTAGTATGAAAAGTGGTAAAAGGAGATCTTTACTATGTTTTAAAACATATGATAAAGCTGCAAAGGCTAAAACAGTATGGTACTGCCCCAAATGATGCTACTAATGGACGAGGCAATGAACAGTAGTGAATATGCAAAAGAAAAATACTCATGGGCTGTACAGAAATTTAAGAAGTCTGTAGAATCCTTTAATATCCAGAAATAGAAATTAATTTTAAGGAGGGTAGATTATTTTTTGGTTATCTAATGGCAAAGATTTTTTAAAAGTTATATTCTTAATACACTGCTGGTAGGTGTGTAAATTGGGCCAATTTTGTTATTCCACTTTCACTTCTAGGAATTTGTCCAAGAATATTGGGAGGGAAATAAAGCTTTATAGGCAGGACTGTGTATCATAACTTTATTTGGTATAGTTGACGATGGGAAAAAGTCTTGAGCGTGCTGTAGTGAGAGTATATAGTTACGTGAACTTCGTAAGCTACATAGAGAAGTATTTTATAGACATTTGAACAAATCACACTTTCGAAGAGTAATTAATGGCACAGCCAAGTCTTCATAATACCGTCTACAGCGATGGGGACTGCTGGACAGTATTCACCTGTCTCTTCAGTGGAGGCATACTGAGTGCTCCCGTGCTCCAGGCAGTGCCCCGCTCCTAGGTCTGTTTGCTCTGTAAAGAAAATTCTCTTCCTTGTAGAGCATATAGTCCGGGGAGGAATAAAATAATATATGAAATGATTGTGACCTTGGAACAAAAAGTGTGTGTGTCAGCATGTAGAGGATATATAGTTTGGGGAGTCAGGAAGAAAGGCACCAAAATTTTAATACTGGTTTTGTCCGGGTCAAAGTATGACAGGTGATTTTTTTGTTCTTTCATTATACTTTTCAGTACTTTCCAAACTTTCTATAAAAGCTGACTTATATTTTGGTATTAGAACAAAGTCAAGTAGTCTCCCCTTCTCAAAACAATACCCATAAACACAGTAATTGTTTATTTTTTTGCATGAACAAAATATCATTTACTTAACCCATGGGTTTCTGTCCAGAAAGTCATCCTGTACAATTTCAGCATCTTGGAATTTAACCTCAATATGTTAGATTTTATTATTTAGGAATGCTTTGGCTGTAACACAGATAATAATGTGGGTATGTTGAGATTAAAAACACCATGAAACAAGAAGTGGGGCCTGCAGTGTGGATGGGGTCACTGACAGGTATAGAAGTAACGTAGTTATGTCAGCACTGGCAGGACGCTGGGTTCCGTGCACTGTGCATTTCACTCTGGGAGATGAGATGGCATGCCCCCCCACCCCCACCCGAATGGCCAGGGAGTGTCGAGTAGACCAGCTAGTACTTGGCTGAGCTGGAGTTTGAGTCCAGGGAGCAAAACCAGAGGACATCTACAGCAATGACACCAGCATTTCCTCCTCAAAAAGCAACGTTTCCCCAGAGCCACCCCGGGCACCTTCCTGTTCTCCCACCCAGTTAGTGACTTCCCAGGAGGAAGACCTGAAAGGCCTGCCCCTCTGCCTGCGGAGCACCGCGGATTGAAATGAGTCATAATGCTTGTCATTGGTGTATTCGTGAAGGAAGGACTTCTCTTTCTTTCCCCTGCTAAAACAATCAGAGCCGTGGCACAAGTCAGCAGTTCGTGGCTGTGGAGAACATCTGAGGACTCCCGCTGTGGCTTTGCTAAATTGGTGCTTCTCCTTTCCCAGTCCGATTAAGAGCTGATTCACAGTCCTGGGGTTTATAAAAATAGGACATGGCATTGGTGCCCTTGTTTTGGGGGGGCTTCCCAAAAGATAGGAGTTGGGTTGTGTTCCTCAAAGCACCTTCTCCCAGGTCTCAGGATGGATATTCCTGTGGAAATCTTCCTAAGTGTGATCGTTTGCGCAGTGGCAGCTCTCCAGGTTTTCTGAGTTCTCTGTTTCACATTTTCACCAGAGTGCTGGGAGGCCAGTTAAATGTGAGCCGTACCCGAGGGCTCCCCAGGGTGGGAGTGTGGCTTGGGCCTGTCCCCAGCTCCCTGCCTCAGAGCACCGCTCTTGGGTGGGGCAAGTGGCCCAAGTGTGGGTTTGACTTCATTGCTAGTCACCGGTCGTCCAGGATGACCAAAGGGTTCCTTCCACATCCGGGACAGGGCTTCTTTTCAGGGCTTCTGTGTATCACACACTTGTTGCCAGGGGTGGAAACAGCTGTGTGTGTTTTGCTTATTGTCTCTGATGTCTGAAAGACACATGTTAGCTGTCACTGGCTTCAAGCAGGTCACAGAGAAACCATTCAAGGTCAGGGGCTCAGCCATGTGACCTCTCTGACTTGGGGACCATGACTTCAGTCCAGAGCTCCCTGATTCCTTCATTTCTTGGAGGCCCGAGGACTGGGGTAACCCCATGGATAGTGTGGGCCTTGCTGGTACCTGGGTTAAGGCAGCCTTGCTTTGGCAGAGAAGAGAGTATGACTGGTAAGAGGCCTTGCTGAGCCCTCCCCTCTGCCAAGCCGGCTGCCTCCTAATTGCAAACACATGGCTGTTTCCAGAGTAGGAGCAGACTCCATGTCTGCCTGGTGACAGCAGTGTGTGTGTGTGTGCGTGTGTGTGTGTCTGGTGTCCTATTTCTTGTCAAGGAAACTGGGGAGCCACATAGAAGGGACAGGGGACAGCTGCCTCATGCCTCAGGTGGGCTCCCAAATGTGCTTGCCCAGCAAGGTCGGTAAACACTAGGATCTTTCTGCCTTTCAGGCACCCTCCATTTCGTTCTGCAGTTTGGGCGACTGGCTGTTTAAGTAGACTTCTCGAGTGCACAGTGTCCCGAGGAGGGACACCCAGTGCGTGGCTCCCACACCTGCCTCCCTGTGCAGGTGAACCCCTGGCTAGAGGCCTTGCTTAGAGTGGTGAGGGCCCTGCTCACACAGCGGAGTGAGTGCTCTTGTGTCAGAATAACTGTGTTCAGTGCCCAGCGGTCCCGTCCTTGGGGCACTGACCTCCTGAGGTCCTTCCTGGTCCGCGGTAGGCCAGCTGCAGTCTCTTCCCTGCTGGAGCTCATGCAGGGGATATGTGAGGGAGAGTGGCAAGTGCACATCAGGAGACCTCAATCGTATCTTCTCAGAGACACTTGCTAACTAAGGACTCCTTGAGGACCTGAGGGTGGTGGGTGGAGCTGTGGGTTTCGAGGAACTCAGGAGACTGAGGAGGAACCTCCTGTGTTGGAAGCTAACCTAAATAACCATCGTCCTGATCCAGTACCCCCCTGACAATGTGGCCTTTTTGTTTCCCCTCATCTTTTGATTATGGAAGTTTTTAAGTATTTAAAAACGTTGAAAGATAGTAACACAGACAAGTACACTCTCTACCCAGATTCAACAGTCCTTAATGTTAAGCCATGTTTCTTGTTTTCTTACTCTCTACTCTGCCCTCCCACTTCATAAAATTGTTTGCTATCTAGTTCGAAAATAAGTTGTCGATGTCATATTTCTTTCCACCTAATCCTTGAGCACCCCTGGTTAGGAGAGACTGTTCTGTGATCTAACCGCCACCGGACCCTTGCCGGGTCCACCTAGAGAGCCAGGCCAGAACACTGAAGGCTTCCCAGAGCCCCAGAGATCGTCTGACCCATTCTCTGGGGGGAGTCATGCCCCAGCACCCCACCATCCTGCCCTGTCCCGTAGAACTCCTTCGCGCCTGGCAGTTGGCGTGGGACACATCGTGCATCCTGTTGCCGCCAGGACATGCCTCATGTAAGTTCCCTTGGTGAGATCTTAGTGTAATGATGGAGTTGACAGCCCCTTTCTCCAGTGTCTCGGTCGCAGGAGATTTTCCATCACAACCCACCTCCTAAGAATAATGACTTTCTTTACGTAGCAGCCATGCCACTCTTAGATGGAAGAGAACAGTTAATTCTGTGCTATCATCGAATGTTTCCTGATATTCACACCTCTGTAGGTCTTCCCAAAATATGTTTCATTCCTTTCTTCTCAAAATAGGATCCAGTTAAGTTTTACTCACAGCTTTGGTTTTTATAACCATTTGGTCTTTTTAATCCAGAACAGTCCCCCTCCCCATGCATCTTCTTATGTCTGTGACTCCAGGGATTGGAGAACACAGGCTGGTTTGCTTGTGCAGTGTCGCAGGTTCTGAATCTGGGACTCCCCTCCCAGGGGTTGTGTGCTGGCTCCTCTGTCCCTTGAGCTTGCTCTAGGCAGAGTGCCGGAACACCACTGGCCTGAGCACTGGTAGGTGGAGCTGTGCACTCCAGCCTGTTGCACCTGGCGGGCAGGTGGGCCATCTGGCTGGGAGGTAAATCCCACTGCGTATAGTGACTGCCCTGCTCACCTCTGGCAAAGCCTGTTGTTTGCCATCCGCTACAGCTAAGCAGTCTGTTCAGTCATGCTTGGACACTGTGCATAGATCCTGTTCCCTAAACAGCCTTTGCTCAGGGGTTTTGCCTGAATCAGTTGTTTTGTGGCAGGTTGTATAATGATATTCTGATTTAGTCATTTCCACTGCAAAGTGTCTCCTTACCCCAATTTTTGAGAATCACTAAGGGCTGATTTCTTAAAAACCCTGAATATATCATAATTACTTACAGTCATTTTTATTCTTCCTTAGATTCAGCATATATTCAGCATATATTCAGCTGCTGGGCATGTGCAGGCTGGGGCCTGTGTCCTTCTCACCTGACCCTGTCAGTGTGCCAGGATAGGGAGGCATCCCCATCTCAGACCAGCAGCCAGCTGCCTCCTAGGACCCTGGGGTGCAGAGAGCAGCAGGCACCTGTGTGTTCAGGGCCAGAGGCCCTCAGGGTCCCAAGGCCCTCTCCATCGCCAGCCCCAGGGAAACTATGTTTGAAAAATCATGACTTTGTCCATGTAGTTCCAGTTCAAATTTACTGCTGGAACGAGGCGCCTTTACCTTTTCATTACTTTCATGAGTTGCCACATCCCAACTTTGTGCCATTCCTCGAAGGGCCTTTCCTTGATTTCTGCTTAGTAATGACTTAAAAAAAGATTTTATTTATTTATTTTTAGAGAGAGGGGAAGGGAGGGAGAAACAAAGGGGGAGAAACATCCATCAGTGAACTATTGAATGTGCTTCTCCTGTCACTAAACCTACAACCCAGGCCTGTGCCCTGACTGGGAATGGAACCATTGGCACTGTGGGACGACACCCAACCAACTTAGCCTTACTGGCCAGGGCAGTAGTGACTTTTTAAAGCTGACTTATGCCCATCTCTTCTTTCTTCATGTACACTCTTTACTATACATCAGTTAAGAACCAGTTTTATGTCACAGGTCCAGGAATTATAAAGCTCTGAAAAATGGGGACCCTAGATCCTGGGCCCAGGGACCATTTGGCATTATGTTTTCAACCAGTTTCTACTCATGCTTCATTGTAGAAACATAAATTTCTGAGAAAAGGAGAGTGCTCCCCCATTCGAGGCTCAGCTGGACAGAATTTGTCCAATTTTACTTTATCATTTCTCTTGAGTTCAGTGTATGTTACACACACTTGGAACTATCTGCTGTCTGCACTCCCCCCCCCCCCCCATGAATTATAGTCATGGGAAGATCATTGCTCTGTTGCCTTTAGGATATCACAGAAACTCTTAACAGCGGTGCACCGGCTCTTCCCAGAACCTCCTTAACCCCGCCCCCCATTTTTGTTTTTATGGGCTCCACGCTCCTCCAGTCTTCCTCGTGGAAGCTGGATTGTCCCTGAGCCTGTGCCCTGTGGATCGAGCTCAACTGGACTACCTGTTCCAGAAGCACCTCAAGAGCAGGTGTCATTCCCAGTGACCTGACTGAGAGCATGCATGTGGACACCTGCTGGGACAGGTCCTAGGTAGGCAGTATGTGGGTCCCATCTTGTCCTTTGGTGTATGGGCAGGTGGCTGCTGTCTCCATGGGAAAGAGTGCTGTCCAGTCTGCTGTGTGACCTCGGAGGGCTTGGCGCAGGGTCTCCCTTACCCTTCAGATTTCTACTCCACCTCTGTGTGGCCCATTGCATGGGGCCACCCCATGGCCTGTGGACTAGAAGTCATGAATTTGAAGAACAGTTTAAGTATTTTACGTTTGCATAGTGATTCACCTGGCTTTTTTTTTATTTTTTAATTTTTTTGGTCACTGTTTTGTTCACTTGTGAAGAATCAATTATCAGGTCTCTGGGTTTTCCCTGCAGTGGCTGAAGTTTCTGGATCTGGAAGGGCCAAGCGTAGGTCCGGCTGCTTCAGCTGTTTGGGGGGCCAGTGCCCAGGCCTCCACCTGTGGAGGTGTTGCTCCTCTGCTGCCCACACCCGAGAGCTTCTGGGACCCTGCTGCCATTCCGCTCTGGCCGAGTCAGAGCCACCCGTGCCCCCTGGTGAAGTGAGGCAGTAGAACTGGGGGGTGGCTGTGGCAGGGAGGATAGTGATGCTTCCAGTGCTGTGTGTGGTCTCTGATGACAGCAGCCTTGCTCTGCCCTGAGAGATGGTGATGGGTTTCCCAAACATGCACTTTGAGCACAGCCTTTGCCTTTGTTTTCTAGAGGATGGAGGAGAAATATAAGCCCTGGCCTTACCAGGAACATCCAGTAGTCCAAATCATGCTGGGTTTTTTTGTTTGTTTTTTGTCTTTATGTTTTATAGTATTTCTTTTCCTCTCTGTTCCTTTTACAGTGTACCCATTTTCTTCACTCTTTTATTGATTAGATTTGAATTAAGCCACAATATATTTTTCCTTGAGTAGACCTCAGTAAAGACGGGTCACATGATTTGCTAATAGGCTCTCACAGGCAGCCAGAGGCAGCCCCATGCAGTCCTGCCCTGAGGGTGCCCACTGCAGCCTCACCTGCCTTCATCACTCTCGGGCTGAAGCTTGAAGGTTGCTGAGCAAGGGAACTTTGTCACTTCCTTAGGCCAGGATCCATCCGCCTCTGTGTTGCAGACAAGGCTCTGAGATCCTACATCATGTTCCTGGGATGGGGTCTGGGTTCCTCAGGGGTCGTGGGTTTCCAGCGGAGACTGCTCCCTGAGGTCAGATATAAGGGACTTCCCCATAGAATATGTGTGTGTCCTGGAGTGAACATCTGAACCGAGTTGAGCCTGGGGCAGTGGGAGGCTGAACGCAGCACCCAAGTATGAGTGGAGTAGGGTGTGTCTAGGTGGAGTAGGGTGACTGATCAGCCTCTGGCCTAGGAAGGGTGGGGGTGACAGGAGCCATGTTAGGTTGGAGTTGCTCAAGAAACCAGATGGCCGCAGCGAGCTGAGGAGCAGGGTTTATTAGCGGGAATAAAAGGGAAAAGTGGAGCCAACCAAGGGAGGTTAAGACTCACTCGGTTGTTCTTAGGGCAGGGTTTTTAAATGCAAAAACCCTGGAAGGGTAACTGGTTGGGGCATCAGAGTCTGACTGGCTAGAGCTGGTGGCTGGGTGCCATTTCTGCTGACCATTGTTCTTGATACACCTTGTCAGTGTCCAGTTAAAGCTGCATCCTGTTATGCCAGATAGGCTGACCCCAGACCCCAATCTTAGCTGAGCATCTGTTTGTCCTGGGTAGGGTCGGCAGGCAGCTTCCCAGGCTACAGTTTCCCAAGGTACAGTTTTTCCACTTGCTGATTTTCCATTCCTCCTAGGCCTGCCCAGGTGTGTCAGGCTGGACCAGAGGGGCTACATGGGAAGGACTCAGCTGGACCTGGGGGTGGCCCTGAGAGAGCGGGCTGCAGTGGCTGTGGGGTGTGAGAGCAGAGTGGTGGCTCTGTGGTGGAGGGGAAGTGTGTCCTAGCTGAAGAGGAAGATTAACAGTGACAACAAGGAAGTGTGAGTGCTTGGCACATGCTGGACGAACTGGCCTGGTGGCGGTAACAAAGGACCACAGAATGCGTGTTCTAACAGACATTCAGTGTCTCAGCTCTAGAGGACAGAAGTCCGAGATATGGTTGGGTTCTGTGAGGCCTGTCTCCTTGGCTTGCAGATGGCCCTCTTCTCCCTGTGTCTTCACACTATCTTACCTCTGTGGGTGTATGTCTGTAAGTTTCTCCTGTTTCCAAGGACACCAGTCATACTGGATTAGGGCCAACCTTAATGACCTCATTATAACTGGATGATCTTTGTAAAGGCCCCTCTCCAAATAAGACCATGTAAGATGCAAGGGGTTCAGCATATGAATTTTGGGGACAGGATCCAACCTGTACACATACTTCAAGTGTGTGGCACTGGGCCAGTGCCCCTCCCTTCTGCAGGATACCCTGCCCCCAGTCACTTGCTTTCTTTACCTTTTGGAAGCGAAGAGCTCCTAGATACTCATCTATAGTCCAGATCTGGTCACAACAAGGCTTTCCTCTTGCTTTGAGATACTCCTTCAGGTCATCTTGCTGTCTCCAGACCCCTTCCCTAAAACTGCCTTTGCTGCCCAGGAGGAGTTATGAGGCATTGCTGGGTGCAAGGGAGCTGGACCCTGAAGACTGCAGAAGCCTTTGAGAGGACAGACTTGCAGCACCTCAGATTCTATCTGGAAGGGATGGGGGTTGGGTTTAGAGGTGTATTACCCTGCAGAGTCAGAGTCAGTTTGGAATCCTGGAGCATTTGTGCAGAAACCCCAAAGGAAATGTAAAAATCATTCCAGTTCTCTCAGGAAGGCAGCAACTTCAGCAGCCACAGGTGGCCTGCGTGTGTCACAGGGTGGAGGCAGCCTTGCCAGGGCTGTTCCACCCAGGGGAAACACAGCTTAGACACAGAATCCATGCTGCCAGTGTCTTGCTCAGCGTGGCCCCACCATCATGGAGCACTCTTGTCTGTTTCAGCCCTGGGTCCAAGTCTCAGGTTCTGATGTCACTTGTCTCTGTGGGGCTCTGGCATTGATCTTGCTCCAGTTCCCTAGCTGATTGCAGCGTGTAGGCAGCAGTCCTCTGACCTGGTCCACCCCCCACCTTGGCCACGAAGAAGCTGGGGCTTAGGCAGCTCTAGAGGTGCACCCAGGACTACCTGCTGGCTGGCGCAGCGTGCTAGAGTTGGGATTACTGACTGCACAGAAATGACACAGTGTTGTGAGCCGTCACAGTGGAGCCCAGATCAGATACACAGACCTACAGATGAGAGGTGTCTTTGTGATCTTACTCCTTTTTATTTAAAAATTAATATGAATTTTTATTCTCCTCCATTCCATATCCATCTTTGTCTTTATTTTTCAAATATTCCCCCCAAATTTGAGTTAAGAAAAACAACCCACTGTCTGGGAAGATGAGCATATTTCCCCTGTGGCTCCTGCCTCACTTCCAATCACACACACAGACATTTAGACACAGACACACACACACACACACAGAGTGGGCACACATACTGACACAGGTATAGACATACACCTGTAGACACACAGACACATAGAGATACACACAGGCATGGGCAGATATACACACAGACAGACACAGGAACACTCACAGACACGTAGACATAGACACACAGAGAGACTTCTCACTACTGCACTTGGCCTCATGGGACCACTGAGAAGCCTGGGCATTCCCTGAGCAGTGACAGCTCTGCACGGTGCCTGGTGGGGGAAGGAATCCGAAGCTTCGCAAAGAGGTGGAGGCAGTTGGGCAGTGGCTGATGCTTGTGTGGTGTAATTGTTTTATACCTGTACTTTCTAAGTTTGTATCCCAGTAAAAACATGAACTGCGTGTGCTTCATTCGGGACCTGAGCCCTAGCTAGTGCAGGGCTCTGCCCCTTGCCACCACTCTGTGGCTTCAGGGAAGCTTGGTCACTCAGCGGCTGGCCTGGTCTCACTGCGGGCATTTCACCACAGCCAGACCACCAGTCTCCTGGCTAGAGCTGAGGAGGGGAGGGAGGGGTGATGTCTGGGCTGCTCCGGTAGAGCTGTGAGAGCAGTGGGATTTCTCTGTGGGGCCGGAAAGAGGGCCGCCATCCTTTAAGAACAGAGACCAGTGGTGCGGATACGCAGAGGAGAGCAGAAGGCAGAGAGGGGACTGTGCACGCCCGAGAGCCCTGCTTCCGGTGTGGCTGTCACTCACTGGTGGTGGCAGTTTGGGAAACGAACCAGCATCCGTCCAGAAGCCAGCCTTTGAGCTGACTTACGTGGAGCTGTTCCTGTCTGTTGTCACAAAGAGAGGCCAGCCAGTCGCATCCAGGCTGCTCCCACAAAACACTGCCACTGAGCAGCTCATAAACACAGACCTTCGTTTCTCACAGCTCTGAGGGCTGGAAGGCCCAGACCAGGGTGTGGTGGTGGCATGGCCAGGTTCTGGGGAGGGCTCTGTGGCTTTCAGATGGCCTTCTTCTCACTATGACCTCGCCTGGTGGAAGAGGTGAAGGGGCTCTCTGGGATCTGTTTTGTAAGGACACTAATCCCATCCATGGGGCCCTGCCCTAATGACTACTTAACACCATCATGTTGGGGTCAGGTTTCAAAACATGAATTTTCAGGGGACACAAACATCAGACCACAGCACAAAGTCCCCTGGGGCCACTGCTAAGTGCCCCTAAATTCTGCCCTGTGCTTTCTCTGTTCTGTGAAAGGGTTAGACTTCTTTGTAACCAGCTCAGGCAGTTGATCTGTTTCCTTGCACAAGAGGGCCATGCAGGGACTCCTTTGTAATAAATTCTTCCGCCCTGCCTCCCAGGGGACTCTGTCAGGAGTGATTCAGGTTTCAGCATACCTGGTGTCCAGTTAGCTCCGGGGGGCTCAGAAGGGGGAGGGCTGGCAGCGCCACATGGCCGGATAGGTGGGTGTCATGGGTGGAGGAAGGGGACTCGTGGGGATGTCGGCCATTTGTTCCAGTTAAAGATATCACAAAAGGTTACTAATACCCTGGGAGCGCTGTTGCAGGAAAAGTTGAGTTGTTCTGCCCTACTTGAACAAAAGATGTTTAGCTGTGCATATGAAAGAATAGAAATCTGTTATCTTAGAATTCACTGATTTATAGTTATGTGACACAGATGTGAGTAATTAGAGGATCTGATCACTGGGCATGTGGAACCTGTACAAGTGTTGGTTGATGTTCTTGGAAAGAAGTCAAACCTTGAGACTGTTTGAGCAAGTCATGACTCTTTATAGGTTGCCACAAGCTGAACTGATTTAGTTTGGCAGAAACTACAAAAACAAACATGGAGTTTAGAAAAGCAAAGGCTCATGTGATCACAGCTTTGGCCCCAGAGAAGAGGAAATGCTTCATAAATTGCACTGTGGACCACTGCCCAAGGCTCCCTCCCTCCACCTGATAATTTTAAGATAGTCTGGAACAGCTCTAAACAGAGGCTGAGACCCTGAGACAGCCTGGCCCTCCCCCTCCTCTGCTTTTTCTCCCCACCTCCTATTAACAACCCACCAGGTTGTGGTTTCTTTCAGTTTTTACTCCCTAAGTAAATCATCATGGTAGTTAAACCTGGCCTTGACTTTTCTTCCGTTACCATGGATACCAGATGGCCACAGGACTGCCTGTATCCAGAGGGGCCATGGATGTGAGGGAGGCCCCTTATTGGGGCCGGGCTGGCGCCTGCCGGGTACAAAAAGGTGGGGCAATAGCCATCAGGGCAAAAACCCGTTTCTCTGGCTCCTTGCATTAGACAGTCTTTTCTCAGATAAGTCCCCACACTCTGAGGCCTCAGTTATGCTGACACTAACTGGGCCTCACCAGTTAGCCATAAGGCTTTTGTGGTCCTGCAGGTCTGGGTGGCTACTGTGATCTCTGGACACCAGGAAGGCCTCTGAAACTATAGCAGTCAGTTCACTGTCCTGGAATGAATTTGGGGAGGTGGGGACACACCCGCTGAGGTCTGCCCCCCACAGCTGGGTCCCAACCCTCCTTCCTCAGCTGGACCTCAGAAATGAAGTTGAATGAGACTGAGGCCGCGGGTTGGCCAGCACTGAATCTCGAAGATGTGTTTGGAGTGGGGGTGTCAGCACTCCTCACTGCCTGTGGGGGGGAGGGGAGAACCTAGGAGACAGGCAGAGCAGAGAGGGCGGGAGCCCTGGGGGCTCCCGTCCGCAAGTTCATCATCTCTTCTTCAGAAACGCATGGTGGCTTCGGAGGGATGTAAAAGCCTTGGATTGTCACATTTTTAGAAGAGTTACAACTTAAAATAGTATAAGTGAATGGTGATAAGTACTTTCAAATCCCACTTATGTGTTTTTTCTTTTTGAAGTTGGGCTCAAAACCAGTAACAAGTGGTAAATGATGGTCATTGCCCTTCTCTCCTGTGCTCTTGCTTCCTCGGTTCACAGTTAAATCCCCCATGGGTTGTCAAGCCATTTCCCTCGAAATACACAGAACTCACCAATTCTGGAGGAGAGTGGAGACAACAACTACAAAATAAATGAAGGGATTGTGGGCAGAGGCGATGGGGATGAAGACGATCCTGTGAGGGCTGTGATGGGGTGCTGGGGTGTGGGATGTGGGGGAGACTTAGGGGGTGGCACAGAAGACCTGTCTTAGTAGGCACTTCTGCCTGGAAACCTGGCTGAGGAAACACAGTTGCCCTTCCGTGGCAGGAAGGAGTCTGGGTGGCCGAAGGCCAATAGGGAGACCAGGTGGCTACTCTGGAAAGGGGGTGAGTTGTACCAGAGTGGGAACCGGCCTCTGCAGAGGTGGTGTGGATTGGTGGCTTTAGTTGAAGTGGGGTGGGATGAGCTGCTTCTTGGAGGGTTTGAAGCAAGGAGGTGAGGATTATCTTCTGAGGAGACCCCTCTAGCTGCATGCTCACAGAGAAGCTACAGTGGCCGAGTGTGGAAGTAGGGACCTGGGGGAAGGCCATGTTGGTGGGCCAGAGCAAGGGTGGTGGGGCAGGAGAGAAGGAAAGAAGGAGCTGGCTTTGGGACCTGTCCTTGGGGGCAGAGCCGACTCCTGACCAACCGGCTGCCAGGAGTTCGGGAAGGGTAGAGTGTGATGGCAGCTGCTGTTTTTCTTGAGCAACTGGTTCTACCATTTACTGAGAAGCGTCTTCAGAAAGGTTCAGGGAGTTCTACAGAGCTGTCCCTCTTAGTCGGCTGGATCATGAGCATGCTTAGAGCATGGCCATGGGAAGCAGATAAAGAGCAGCCCTTTCCTGTGGGTGGTTGTTACTCTCGTGTTGTTGGGTTTGTGAAACATACCCATTTGATGATTTCCTCTAATCACCTAAAAAGGGTTCCCAGAGCTACTTTACATTGCAAAGTGCTTCTCTTTGATCCTTTGGCATCCCATCCAATACTTTCGGTTTGCAGGGAACTTCCATGAAGACCATTCCTTTCTCGAAGACTGACAGCTGAGGTGCTGTCGCATTTTCAGTCAAGAATACACTTTGATAGCCAGCAGGCAGTTCCTGAGCTAAGAACAGTATTTACACAGTTTATTTGGGGATTAGTGAAAATCCTGTAATTCTCTGTGAGCCTGTCAAAAGCCACAGGAGCTTGATTTAACGTTTCAGTCTTGAGCAAAATGCACTCACTTTACCTGTAAATATTTAATGCTCTCTTTTAAGCACCTTTTCTGAGTCATGTATTCTAATTGCCTTCAAGTTTATTTTCAAACCTTGAAAATGTCTGTGGTTACTTTGCTATTCCAAGGGAGCTATACTGCTCTGTAATTACAGCTCATCAGAGAAAAAGTATTTCATATGTGCCATACATTTGTAATGTGGCATGTTGGGAGACATAGATCGTTTTAAAGTGTAATGCATATTATGTATTATCGAAAAGGGTACTTGACATTATTGGATTTCCTTCTTGAAACAAAATCTGTATAACCGCGAACTTTTTCTTAAACCCATTCATGACATGAGTAGAGCATCGCAATTTACTAGAAGAGTTAAACTGCTTGCATTCTCTGACCCTGACCTAGAACAGTTACCGTCTTTCTGCGCCTTGTTTTTGAGCAGGTGATGAGAGGGAAGTTTGCTGGGGGGCCAACACTTGACCAGGCACTTGGAGTGACTGAGGGAGGCAGAGGATTGTCACTGCGTCTGTCTGCCCAGTGGACTGATGAGGAAGGGAGTGCCCAATGAGTTTAGTTAGTCCAAACCAGCAGGGCCTGGGTTTGAACTCAGTTTTCCTTGTTTCTTATTTTAAATTCTAAAGTGCGCATGATAATTTTATAGCCATGCCAAAGGTGTGTAATAACCAACAGACTCCCCGTTTCCTTTGCCTATCATTAAGATCCTTGAAAGGCAGGAGGAACCCTGTCACTTTATCTTACAGAGAAGGAATTAGGAGCATGGATGGAGTCCTAACTTGGGGAAAGTGAACTTTTTTTGGTGTGGTCCAGACTCTGGTACTCAGCAGCTGGCCTGTTGTACTGGTATTACAGTGATTTGCAACTGGTGTGCCACAAAATTTTTAAAACATGCGATACCTGACTATTTAGTCAGGAGCACTGACCTCTTCTCCCTTAGTGTGTCAAATACAAAAATGACAATAGCCAACACAACTGTAACCATTTGCTGTGAATGAATAAAAATTATACCTATTTTTGTTAGATTAGCCAAAAATATAATGTGTTTTTTGGTGTGTCACAGAATTTCAGTAGTTATGTGTGCCATGAGATGAAGAAGGTGGAAAATCACTGGCTTATAGTGATGTTATATTTTTGGCCTGTATTCAGAAGTCATGTCTTGGTGGCTCTGCAGTCACTGACAGAGACCCTGAGAAGACACCTGGCATCTCAGGGTGACTGTCTCACCGTGGCCTCGGGAGCCTGTCCTCAGCAGAGCACACACAGGGCTGTGACCAAGGCCAGGGTCTGTGAGTGCCAGAGGGGTTGCTGACAAAGCCAGCTCTTGCCCTCCAGAGATAGAAGATGCTTCCAAGAGTAGGAATATGCCAGGATTTCTTTTTCTTCTTTTTAATTTTCTTCCCTTCTTGAACATTTTTCTTCTTGATAGAACACCTTGTTGTGCAGTTTCTTTCAGTTGGGAGAGAAGATACAGGATTATCATGTATCAGAGAAGTTCAGGATTATCATGGAGCACCCGTAGTGTCCAGAAGGCCCTTAGCTCTTGTTATGCCATCTTTGCGTTTCCCTAATGGATTTGACCATTTCCGGTGTCCAAGGGCCTTCTCTCAACTTTGGCTTGGGGAAGCCTGTAGGAGACCATTCTGCGTGGCGTGGGCCCAGCTCCCACTCGGAGATGCACAGGACCCACACCCATGGATAGGTTCTCCTGTAGGGAATCAGGCCTGAAATGTGCTTAGGCTGCTTTGAGTCTCGCTCTTGCTAAAAAACTCCCTCACCCTGAATTGCGGACATTTACTGCAAAGTAACTTCCTAAAATCCATGCTAAACCTTCCAAGAATCAGTGTAACCGGTTCAACCACTTTTGCCTTTTCATTTGCAAATATTCCTCTTCTGTGATGTGATTACCAGTATCCTCTCCTTTGTTTTCTGTATAAGGTAACCACCTAAAGCGAACTTGTGTATAGTGAGTGAGGACCATCATGTAACATGCCGAGAAACCCAATAAAGGCTGGTCACGGCAAAGGCCAAGGCTTTTGATCTCCTTGAGAGAAAAGCCATGCTGTCCCTTTTCCTCCACCGGACTCAGTAGTCCATGTGAATGTCTCATTTCATCCACAATGACACAGACACTGCGGGCCGGTGTCTGCATCAGAAGCCGCACGTTCCTGGGTTATAAAGACTCTTTCCTGGGAGCTGTGTGGCTCTGATAGGAAGTGTGAAGGAGGAGTTGGAAAGGCCTATTCAGAGAACTTTGTAGAGTGGGCCCTGGCTTTGTACTAAGTGGTGCAGTGCAGCCAAGGGGGTTGGGCATGATGGAGTTTTCTAGAGGGCTTTTTCTGGGCTCCTGGGCAGGGAGGGCTGGGTTTCTGTGGTTGGGTGTGTTTGACGTTGCCCTGTGGTTCCTCAAGAATCCAGAAAGCAGGCCCTACGGTGTATGGCTGTTTACAGTTCACAAAGACCCTTTTTCACATCATAATTTCCCTTCTGTCCATTTATTTCGCTCCTTTAAGCGTGTGGGTTCTGAGTGGTGTTCCACAGATGGCAAACCCTCCCTGACCCAGACGTGCCAACCCTAAACAATCTGGTTACTGTTTAAACAACCAGTGTAAATAATGAGCCCCTCCATTACCTAGAGTATAAATACATTTAGACAAGGACGAGTTCTGTGGAGTAAAAGTTTAGGTTATGCGAAAACACCAACAGCTGTAATTTGTAGGTCCTTGTAGAGGGGGAGTGTGAGTGATGTCAGCTGGAGAAAGCTGACGTTTCGTTTATGTACATTTTGTCACTGTGCCAGGAGGCCAGCTTTGTTATACTTCCTCTTGTGTGAATTAGTCTTGAGGGGGCAGCACCTGCCAGAAGAAAATTACTTTTGCCCAAAGCCAACTTTGTCGAGGTGGCAAGTGTAAATGAGTACCCTAGCAAGGCTGGCTTGGGCAGGGCCATTCACTTTGTGTAGGGAACTGCAGTTGGTTAGCTGCTCTTTTCCTAGTCCTGAAAAAATAATTAAAGGCAAACCACAAAGGCATGTGATTAAGGTGAACTCAGCAGTAAGTAGACAGAAGAACACGTGAAAAAGAAACACGATGTTGGCCCTAGGAGCATGCCTCATGCTTTGCTGCTCGGAGCACAGGAGTTGGGCCTGCATCTCAGCACAGCCTGGGTGGGTTCTCCTGCTGAAAGGGCAGAGTCAGTGCTCCCTCTTTTTATTTTTTGGCCAAGGTAGGAACTGTCTGAAGACCTATAAAATTAAGTAGTTTTCTTTACAAGGAGAAGTGGGTGAGGCAGAGAGCCACTGGGGTGGGAGGGGTTGCTGGGTTTTCTCCTCACTGACTGCACAGGTCATGTATACCAAGCCCCGACCCAAGACCTGCTGGAGAGGGTCCCAGTGTGGGAGATGGCTACACGCGTGTGCGTGGTCCACCGTCAGAGTTGCTAACCCTGCCTTATGTTTAGAAATAACATTTGTGAAAAATGAATAACATTTTTCACAGTCTCTGCAAACTGAATTCGCAGATTAGTTTTGAGGCCTTTCCTGACGTCCCCTTCCCCAAAATGCTTGGCACAGAGTGGGAGCTGAGGGTGTATTTGCGGTAAGATTACCTACTTGGGAAAACGTGCAGGTCAGGTAACCTCAGTTAGCTGTTTGCTAAATCTCTCCTTTTCTCCCAGTAAATTGGGAAGTTGAATTTCTTTTTTAAAAGATTTTATTTATTAGCCCTGGCTGGCATAGCTCAGTGGATTGAGCGCGGGCTGCGAACCAAAGCATCGCAGGTTCGATTCCCAGTCAGGGCACATGCCTGGGTTGCAGGCCACAGCCCCCAGCAACCGCACATTAATGGTTCTCTCTCTCTCTCTTTCTCCCTCCCTTCCCTCTCTAAAACAAACAAACAAACAAATAAAAACTTTATTTGTTTATTTTTAGAGACAGTAGAAGGGAGGGAGAAAGGGAGAGAAACATCTATTGGCTGCCTCTCACACACCCCCTACTGGGGACCTGGCCCGCAACCCAGGCATGTGCCCTGACTGGGAATGGAACTAGTGACCTCTTGGTTTGCAGGCTGGTGCTCAATCCACACCAGCCAGGACAATGAGAAGAATTTTAAACCTCAAATTGCCAGCAGACTCTTTAGTTGTGTGTGCCAGCTTGACCTAAGCGGCAGAGATGTCTAGGTAGATGGCAATGGCCCTTCTGTATGTATTTGTGCATCACCTTACCTTTTACACTAATGTGATTCTGGAAAAATAAATCATTTGGGCCTGTTGTACTTTTTATTTTCTATTCTTGAACTTGAGGTGCCAATTGTCCCATCTCCATGTGTTGGAATCCGGCCCCATTTGGAGGTGGGCCTGAGGTGTCAGCTGGGGGAACCTGTGCACCACCAGCTGCATAGGCTGTAGGGCAGAGTGCCTGATCCTACCTGGAAGTGTGCCAGTGCTGGGAAGTCTGTGTTGGCCCCCTTTTGTTGTCCTATCTCTAGCACTTCTGAGAGGGCTCTGGCAGAGGCAGCCCACCCTCATCCGTCTGTAAACTGGCCAGGGCAGGTGTATCTTAGGCGGCTCTGCCCAGTTCCTGTGCAGCCCCAACCCACCAGTTTTCTCCTCTGGGCCATCCTTACAGGAGAAGTGTGGTCATTGCCAAGGCCCGTACTCATAAGGGTTTAGTTCCCAGTGTGTGACCCACATGGCAAACAGTACTGGTCAGGCAGCTCCTGGCCTTCCTGGGCATCCCAGCCCTGCTATGCCCTGTGTCACCTCCCAAGCCAGAGCTGCAAGTAAGATCATGTGGTCCCTGCTTTCCAGGCTTCCTCTATGACACAGGCCACAGGATTTGTGCCCAGCTTTGTGCCCAATAGACCATGTGACAACCTTCCTTCTTGGGCACACAGGCTTCTGTGGGGGTGCCGGCACAGCACCCTGTGTTAACACCCTGTTTGAGGTGGCATTTATCTAAGTGGCAGCCATTCCTGTGCTGCTGCAGGATGCCACATGTGTTGGCTTTCACCTCCTGTGTGGCCCTATACTGCTGCCCTGGGTGGAGTCATTGCAGCCAGCAGCCTGAGAACACAGGGCCTGGAACTGGCATGCCTCTGCTTATAACCAGCCAGGGCACAGGCACAGGAAGGGTTGCTGGGTTTGGCTGGTGTGTTCTGATTCCTCCTTTGGATCTCTGTGGCCATGCATCACAGGTGCGTAATGTCTGTGAGAAAACATCTGCTTAAGCGTAATGCAAAACCACACTTGTCAATCTAGCAAGCCCTTCAGTCCTTGACAGAAGAAGGCATTTGCTGGCTGCTTCTCATGTGTGTGGTAGATACCCTTGTACATTAGTGCTTTAGGACGAGCTTGGTTTTCACTGTGAAATAGAAAAGTTGTGAAAGCTACTCCAGAGAGGCAAGACCTGTTACCAAACACTCTTGAACATCGAGAAATTATTGTGCCCATTCTAGATTTGCTGGGCAGCTCTGGGCACAGTGGAAACAGCTCAGCCCAGAGTGGTGGCAACTTGGTGAGGCTGTGGTGGGCATGGGGGTGGCCTCTTGCCCCTATCTTGCACTTGGTCATTTCAAAGGGCAAACTGTTACCAGATGGGGTCTGGGCCCGGAGTGACCCAGCTCTGGAGTGGTTCTGCCTTGGTCTTGCTGGTAGTGTGTGGTTCTTGACTTCTTGTGGAAAACATTTTACACCTGAGTCCTGGTGATTCGGAGAGTATATTTATTAAAGTTGGGAACATGGAAACAAAGGAAGAACTTGAGATAGAAGAAGCAATAGGAGAGAGCCTAGGCGGGGCTGCTCTGGCTCTCTAAGAAATACAAGTCACAGTAACAGAAGTGAGCTCACTGGGCGGAGGAGAAGGGAGCCTTGGAGACAGGTTCAGGGGCTTCCTGCTGGAGAAGGGGCCGCTGCCTGCTGCTCCCCTGGGTTGCAAGTCTCGTGGGGTCCTTTAGAATTTAGGGAGAAGACAGATGCAAGGCATGGGCACGCTCTGGCAAGAGCACACTGTGGGTTCTGTGTTTGCTGCTTTTTGTCTTTGTACACCAGCTGGGATTGTAGGGGAGGTCTCCGAGGAAGGTCTTAATGGAATATTCTTTAGCTTCTCAGGTGTGCCCTTCAATATGTTGATTCATTAAAATGTGTGATAAAGGGATCAGGATTATTCTTCTGGTTAGTTTTATATTTTTAAAATGTTATTGAAAAGGGACCAGGGCCGAGGCTGGGCTGCTCCAGGATGGCCTGGAATGTATAAACCATTTGCTCCTAAGTGAAGACAAAACCTGTGATTCATTAGCTGGCTGTAAGTTGCTCAGACTGTTTGGCCATGTTTAATTATTTTCCTTGTCCTACTTGTCAAGGAATTTCCCTAGCTTCTCACTATCCTGCCTCAGAATCAGCTGTCTTGTTGGCCAAGTGTTGTTGGTAGGAGTTAATAGCATGGAGTGGCTGGTGTTTTAGCTCTTGGCGCATATTTAGCTGTCAGTTTCACTAAATGGCCACAAATTGTGTGTCTGACAGAGGCACTCATTATCAGTTACAGCTGTCCTTACTTTAGACACTGTTACTGGGGTAGGAATGAGGTAAAGCCAATTCCTAGTGATGTCATCCTGTTCCGGTAAATGTTAACATTAGCCAAGAGAACGCCTGGGCCAGGTCTGTGGGCTCTGAACCTTTCAGATACCATAGTAGTTGAGGGGACCCACTACCATTGCCTGCTCTGGCTGCCGCCAGTCCCCAGAAACTCACCAAGAGGTGTTGCCACGTGTCAGTGAATTGCTTGGAGTTCATCACACTGATGAGCGCTGGCCTGCTGGGGTTTGGTTTGGGCCCAGAACCTATCCCCCTAGTACAGCTACAAACAGCCATGAGGCAGGCCTGGCTCCTCCCTTTTTAGCTCTCCCTCCTTCCCTCTCCTTTTCCTTGTCTCACCCCCTCCACCTGTTCCTCCCTCTTCCCGCCTCCTACAGTTGTGGTGCTCCCTGGCTGCCATTGGGGTCATCTGGGGAGCTTGGCAGGTCTGAGTACAGGCCAGCATGGGTTTTTAAATGCCCCATGACTGTGGAGTGTCCCTGGGACTGAGAGTCAGTCCTTTCCAGTCATGTGGGCCTCTATCCATAGGGGAGACTGCTCCGTATGTGGTGCTAATGAAGAAGTTAAGAGCAAAATGCGACCCAGCTCCACCCCTGGGCAGGTGGCCTTCCTGGCTGTTCCTTGAGCTCCACTCTCTCCTTGTGACATGGTGAAAGGGAGACACCTGACACTTTCGCACACCTGACTCGCCAGTTAGGCATTTAGATGTCCTGAAAAACCATTCACACACAACACCACTTTCATGACTTCAGGGAAGAAAACCTGAGCTTGTCTCAGTAGTCAACACATCCTCTGTAAACTTGACGGATGTCCTCCACATTCACTCCATGAACCACCCAGGGCATTTCTTTCTGGTTAGTGACAGGTGGGGCTGCCTGCGTGGTAGCCTGAAGGAGCTCTGTTTCCTGTGATGTGTGTCGTGTCCCCTGTTAGGGATGCTGGGACAGAACTCTGCGTGGACCCCCCCACGTGGTGCCACAGCATGCTTGGTGGCGCAGCCACAGCCCGTTTCCTCACAGTTAGAGCAGAGTTTGGTTCTGTTTCTGTGCACTGCCCTGTACTTCTGGATAACGTATGGCCCGGCTCTCACCCCAGGTTCTGTTCTTCAGCTTTTTCTCCCATACAGAAGACAGGTGTTTGCCTTTGCATTTTAAGCTGCCTTGCAAGGCCTTGAGCTGGATACTGAGGGCAAGGTCCTAAATAAGTAATCAGAAGGAATTCGGTGATCTGACTTCACGAGTTGGGCATGAGCAGAAATTTCTAGGTTTTCTTTTTTTTTTATTTAAGAAAATCACTTTTCGAAATGTTTCTGTGGTTTAATGTGTATTTTCCTTACACATTCTCTGCTGGTGGTTTTGTTACCACCTGAATAGTTCGGGTAGACTCAGGTGTGTGTGTGTGTGGGGGGTCTTCTGTGCGGATGAACAACTCTTGGGTCCGAGGCCTGACCTCTCAGGATGGCCATTTCCATAGCAGCTTCAATCAATGGGTACACCTGTTGAAACCTCTGCATGACCTTGTGAGCACTTGCTTAAATTGCTTATCCTCTTGCCCTCAGCTCTATCTTAACTTGTTTGTTTCCTGAGGTTTTAACTCAGGAGGCCTTGCTGATGGCACATCAGCCACACTTGGTGCACTTTCAGTGACCCGCAGGTTTCCTTGTTTCAAAAATGGAGCAAAAGCTCTAGACACTTGAACATAAGGAATCCTTATAGGTTTTCACTCCCCCAAACATTTCTTACCATTGACATGAGCATAAGTAGATGATTATTTTTAAGTAACACACTTATTTTTCTTCCTACAGTGAATGTCAGCTTAGTTTTTCTGATAGTACCGTTCTTCTTGTTTACACCCAGGTCATCATGTACTGCCCAACTACGTAATGTAGCATATGGTAACACTGCAGCTGGCACGGAGAGGTTTGGGACAATGGGCCGTTGGTGCCCAGGGTTTGACTGGTGCAGGCAGGGGCATGGAGAGGACCAGGACATCTGCCAGGGAGGACAGTAGGCATCCACCTGTCCTCTGCAAATCAGCCTAGCTTGTTAGGAAATGATATGCCACATTCTCATAACTTTTTGGTATTTCATCAGCCCTCCCCCAACCTGTCCCAGGTCCAAAGTGGGATTTGACCTTTTCCTTCTCCAAACCTGTTTTTGTTAATAAACCTTTCTCTAGTTTTCCACACACAGCAGTCATATAACAGCTGGTTCTACCTTTGAAATTTTGTCATGTGCATTTTCACTTTTTAATATCAAACTGAAGCTGAACTTCATGCTGAAGTCCTCTGGGTTCTTCACTTCCTCAGTATCTGTGTTGTGGGGTGATGGGTGCTCCCCATTGTGCTTATGAGTCTGCTTTCCTGTTAGTTACATTCCATAGTTAGTTTCCAGGAAGAATGACAGCTGAGGGTAATGGGACCTTTGTCCTTCAGGGTCATGATATTGACAATGGAATGAAATTCAGCTGAAACGTTTAATAGACTTCTTTCTTCATTCAGCCCTAGGTGTCTGTGGGATGCTTTCTGTTGTGGTATTGTGAAATGTGTACGTGTGTTCGTGTGTGTGCACTTCCATGTGCTCATGAGTGCTTCTTTCCATGAAGACACACCTGGAGCACATTGACATTTCTTCCTCTGCTGCCCCCTTTGCTTGCAAGTGTCTGCGTTTTGGATGTTCAGTTCTCATGTCAAGAGTGTGTGACTGCCAAGCCAAGAGGTGCAATTTCTCTAGGCTTCCTGCTCTAGCCAACAATGGAGTGTCACTCAGTCAGAGCGATAGAGGGAGGGCACTAAATTAGATGGAAGGTGAGGGGCGCATGGGAGAAGGCTGGCCCTCAGGGGCAGCTCCAGTTCTGAGCCAGCCACCAGGAGCCTGTATTTAGATCCTCACCTGTGTACCTGGGCTCCAGGTGAGGGGATTAATGCTGGATGGGGGGCAGGGGGCCTCTTGGGGTTGCTTACCCACTCCAAACTCAATGCCTGGGGAATAAGTGGATAAAAACCAAGGGGTCCCATGACTTGTTGACCGAGTGTGGGTGTGCAGAGGGCTGTGTGTGACAGTGAGTGCAAGTGATACTGAAACACAGAGAGGGATTCTGAGGGCAATCAGGAGCAGTCCTGTGACTTCTGAAGACCAGAGCCATTTACTGTGGTTGTAAGTCATTAAATACTTACTATTCGAGCACAAACAGGAAGTACTTTGGATAAGTAAGCACTCTTCTGTAAGAAGGAGGAGGAGGATTAAGGGCACATATCTTATTCCTACAGAGCATCTTGGTGTAATCTTTTAAATCATAAAGAAAAGAAACAGGAGTTTTTCTGCAGGAAAAGTAATAGAGCTGGATAATACAAATGAAGCTTTCAAGTGATCTAGTTAATTAAAACAGGAAACCTAAAAAGTCAGCTACTAAAGGAATTTAATGGCATTTTCATTTCTACTTCTAAGTCCCTCAAGCTCAGGACTGTGATCTGCTCGTAACTCATGACTAGGTTTCATCCCTAAAGAATTGCTCCTGTTGGTGGATCCCAAGGCCTGGGTGGCGTGGAACTTGGGTGGCATCTCCAGGACTCAACCCTGGGTGAGAGTCGGCCAAGTGCAGAGCCACCATGCAGATGAAGGCAGGCTGGGAGCACGTGCACTGGGAATCTGGTTCTTGCCAAACTGCCAGATCTGCGCCTGGGGTAGCAGGGGCAGCCTTTTCTTCTGCTCTGTGCCCTTATGGGAAGAGACTTGGTCCTTTGTTCCTGTTACCTTCTAGTCACAGGGGGCATGTGGGCCGGGTCACCAGGGTGCAAGCCCTGGGAGGCCTCTGGTGGGGCACTGTCTGAGGTTAAGAAGAGGCCGCCAAACAAAGGCTCCTTCAAGGGTAGCTAGGTGACTTTGCGGTTGTGGGGACAGGCACAATCTCTACTAAAAACACCTCTGGGTAATATTGATGGGTGTATTGGCACTGCGTTTCAAATCAGGAGAGTGGGCAGTGACAAGATGGTGTTAACCATTTCCCCTGGCAGCACTGAGTTCGGTGACGATTTTGGTGGTTCCCAGCATGTTGTATCTGGCCCCTGGGGAAGCAGGTTTCAGGGGTGGCTGCTGTTAGTATTGTTCCCTTTTCAGATAAGCATACTGCCACACGTGTTTTCCTGGTGTCAGAGGTTGGGAATTGGTGTTTCTGGTGATGTTAGCCTCCATAGGGTCACTACATTAAAATCTAAAATGTTTCTACTCAGAGATGATTCCCAAAAGCATAGGACATGGGCCTTGAAGTTCACACCTTGATCCAGTGAGATTCTGAAGGCAACCGTGAAGCAAACCTGCATAGCCAGAATAATCCTAAAGCGAGACTCCCGATGGGAAGTTCAGACTGTGCAGTTTTGTGTGCAGGGCTCCAGACAGGCCCAAGAGGACGCCTGTCTCCGATCCTCCACATGCACCTGTGCCCTGCCGGGGCCGGTGTGCAGCTGTGCAGGAAATCATGGGGAGCACCTCTGCGTGGAACCTTCTCCCGTAATGTGCAGGCTCCAGCCTGTTCCGGCCCTCTCTGTTCTCAACCAGCTTGCAGGAATCTGTTGTTAATTGTGGTTTAAAAATCACAAAATTTAGCATCTTGATCACTTTTAATCGTACAGTTCAGTAGTGTTAAGTACATTCACATTGTTCTCCAGAACTTTTTATTTTATAAAACTAAAACTGTATACCCATCTCCCCCTCTCTCAGTCCCTGGCACCTGCCACTCTGTGTTCTGTTGCTATGGATTTGACTACTCCACCTTCATATGAATTATATAGCCATCTGATACTTGTCTTTCTGTGACTGGCTTATTTCACTTCACATAATGTCCTCAGGTTCATTCATGTTGTGCCCTGCGTCAGAATATTTTTAAGACTAAATAACAGTAGTCTACTGTTGACATGTACTACATTTTATTCAGTTATCCTTTGATAGACACTGAGGTCGCTTCCACCTTTGGGCGTTGTTAATAGTGCTGCTGTAGAACATGGGGATACAAATACCTCTTCGAGAACCTACTTTTAATTCTTTTGGGTATACCCAAGATATGGTAATTCCATAAATTCTCAAGGAACCTCCATACTGTCTTCCTACAGCTGTGAGAGTTTGTATGCCCACCAGCGGTGCACAAGCCCCCAATTCCTCCTCATTCTCACCAGTGCTTGTTATTTTCTGTTAATGGACGTGAAATGGTATGGTTTGGTTTCGCATCTCTCTAATGATCAGTGATCTTTTTTTTCATGTGCTTGTTGACCATTTGTGTATCCTCTTTGGAGAAATGTCTGTCTCTGTTTTTTTGCCCATTTTGGCCAGTCCCTTTGACTCTGCATGAGGCTGCATCCCCGTGTGGCCCTCCAGCTCCCTGCACTTTATCCCTGGAATAATGGTGTGATGATTCCTTTACCTCTGCAGCGGGGAAACCAGGAAAACCTATTCTTTCCACTCTCCTGGCCCATGCCACCTGCTCGGGCTGGATTTGGTTCATTTCCTATGGGCAGAGGGGGTGCTGTTTCTGGAGCTATTTATGCCTGTTTGGTGAGCCCCTGTACTCGTCACTGCTCGTGTTCAACTGGCCTTTGAAAAAGCTCCACTGCACAGAGAAGTGCTGCCCTGATATCCTTGGGCCTCTGGAAATAGTTTCTTCTGCGCACAGTTGAGACTCAGTAGGGGTCTCAAACCCAAATGGCTGCAGGACACAGTTGGGTACCTTCCACATAAAGAAAAGGCTAATTTGTGATGGACTTCCTTGACCAATGAAAGGCCCTGGTGACGGCTGCCAGTCTAAACCCTGCTCACCCTAACCTGAAGTGTACACTGGAGCATGGCCCATCTGCCTGGAGGCCTCACTGCTCACAGTGGTCCACTGGCCAGCAGCATTGTGTTGCCTGGGAGCTGTTAGGAATGCAGAATCCCAGGCCCCACCACACAGAGTCAGAATCTGTACTTAACAAGCTGTTTGTGTGCTTGTTAAAGTGTGAGAGGGCTGGTCCAAAGAGATTGCTCAGTGTAGACATTAACCACTCTTGGCTGCAAGCCAGAGAATGGAAAACTTCCGTTCGCACCGAAATCTGTCCGTAAGTGTTCCGTTTGGAATAGCTGAAAACTGGAAACAGAAGGTGTCATTGGGTGGACGAATGTATAAACAAACTGTGGTCCACCCATACCATGGAATACTGTTTTGCAGAAAAGAGGAATGAAATATTTCTATAGGCACCAATTAGATGCCTTTCAAAGGCATGTCGAGTGAAAGAAGCCAGTGTTAGAAAGTTATGTAGGGGAGGAAAAGAAAAAACTTTTGCTGCTCTCTTAGGTTCTGTGGCTGGGCCCTAGGAATTAAACTGACAGCTTAACTGGAGGAAAGGCACACAGGTTTTATTGCACAAAGCCTTTCACAGAAAGAAAGTGAAAACCTAAAGAAGTGGCTAGGCTTGGGACTCAAATACCGTAAACAAAAGGATATAAATTGTGAAGAAGTGATTAGACAAAGGAAGGATTTGGGCTTCCAGGGGCAGAAGAGTGTGAGAAAGTGACAAAGAGATACCTCTGGGGCAGTAATGGTAGAGAAGGGTGATTAGCAGGGATCATTCCTGCAGACTTGCCTTGGTGTTGTCTCTCTCTCTAAGTGATAAGGGTTGTTCTTTTCCTGGTACAAGAGAATGGGCAGCTTCACAAAGGGAAGTCCTGCTTTTAGGCAAATGGAGGAGAGTAGGGAGCTCTCCTGTCTCCACTCTTCTGGTCC
The DNA here is from genome assembly GCA_004024845.1 of Tonatia bakeri. Taxonomy (NCBI): domain Eukaryota; kingdom Metazoa; phylum Chordata; class Mammalia; order Chiroptera; family Phyllostomidae; genus Tonatia; species Tonatia bakeri. The sequence continues at coordinate 25,482 of PVIA01006025.1, read as the reverse complement.
CTTTCAGTTACATACTTTGTGATTCCACTTTTCTCAAGAAGAGAAAACGTCAGTGATGGAGAGGGGGAGAAGAGAGTGTAGGGCTGCCCAGGGAGAGTACAGAAGAGGTTTTTGGGTGATGAAACCATTCTGTATATTGATTGTGGTTTTGGTGACCTGAATCTAGTCATGTGTTAAAATTCATAGATCTGTACATTAAAAGAGAAAAGTCAATGAAAATGCAAACAAAAACAGAAATCCAGTGCTTTAGTGAATAACCGTGTACACATATCATTTCACGTGTGTGGGTTGATTTTGTAGGTAAACTTCATAGAGGTGGAATTGTTGGGTCACATTGTGTACCTTTGTGTAAATGGGTCATTGTCCTGTGTGGCGTTTGGCCCAGTTACACATCACCACCGTGTGCACGGCAGACCTGTCCCCACTCACCCTCCTCAGCCTGTCTTGTCCTGTGACCCAGCCTGGTGGTCTGTGGTATCTGTTGGGAGAAAATTATCTCCATTTTAAAATGCCAGGTAACCTTGCCAGAGACAGTGGACCATTGTGTTGGAACGGTGAGTCACGGCTACTGTCCTTCTGCTTTACCTTCAGTTCAACTGAAAGAACTGACTCCTTTCAGCCAACTGTCGGGGTAGTTCCACTCTGTCCATGCTCCTGTCATGCAGGACATGCTGGTGGAATAGCCCCAAGGCCACCCTCCTTAGGACTTGACTACAGCCTACTTGTCGACAGGGGAAGTCGCTCTAGGGATTTGGGACTAATCACAGTAGCCCTGGAGTTTGAGCTCCCTCCTAAAACTGCCCTAAAGATATTCTTGGTGTCCCTCCTTTTTCATTTGCCCTTTAGCACAAAGCTGTGGGGTCAGTTGGTCCAGAGGAAGAGGATCACCTGAAGATTTTCAGGCTGTGTCCAGCAGCCTGCCCTGTGCCTCTTCCCTCTTGGATGGTTCCTGTGACCAGAGCTTCCTTAAGGAGCTTGGCCTGAGGAGCAGAGTGACACTGACCCCATGGCTGCTGAGACCTCTGTTCAGGGGAGTTGCATAGATGTCAGTGTCCCCCTTATCTAGATCCCCCTATGCTTTAAATTCTTTATACATGATGATAATGGTAGGAGGAGAAGTGAGCAGATGGGGTGCCATCCAGCGTCCTCGGTTGGAGTCGTCCATGCAGCTCAAGTGCAGGGTTTGGGAGCCAGCTTGTTGGATGTCCTGGTCTGATGTCCTCCGTTATGCCAAGTTTTACCCTTCAGCATGAGTCAAGGCCTTTCCTCCCTTCAACTTTGACATGGTATTAGACTTGGCATCTGTTCTGAGGAATAGTTTAAACAGGGCTGTGGCTATTATGAGCTCCTTGTTGTCTACAAGCCAGTGCACGTGGAAGAAACGCTTATTTGCATAAGTAATGAGTGTCTTTGGAAACATGGCCGTGAACTTGAATGTGGCATAGGAACTAAATGTGAAGCCAGATGGGGAAGGGTTTTTAGTAGGAGTTGTGGCTTGGCGTGTCTGAACTGTAAGCTGCTACTCCCTTCACCTATTTCTGTCCCCTTCCCCACCCAGCCTGTGTCTTTGTCTCACTGGCCTTCCATTTTGTGTTTACATTTTATTACGATGAGAAACCACAGGAAGGTGAGACCATGAAGCCCTTCCCATTCTTGTTTAAAGGGTACATGTTTCCTTAAGTAGTTCAAGTGTCTGGGCAACCTGGGTTTCTCTCCGGCCGGCCAAGGGCAGTGATCCTACCTTTTTCTTTAATCCTAGCCAGGGTTCCAAGAGGGGACTGGTCTGCAGGGGCTGTACAACACACTGGTGGCCATGCCTGCAATGCTGTCATAATCTGAGAAGCCAGATCATAATGAAAAAGCAAATGCAGACATGGCAGTGTCACAGAGAGGTGAAGCAAAACCCTGAGCTTTGGTCTTGCCGCTTCCCTTCCCTCTCTGCCATGACCTCTCTGCTTTGTGATCTGGGTGCTGGTGCCAGGGGCTGTGGAGCCCATCCTCAGGGGAAGGAGCCACAGCCCTGGCTGGCATCTGCACTATCTCCCAAATGAGATGGAAGAGGAGGAAGAATTAGGAAAAGGGGGACACATGGAGAAAAAGATTTAAGTATTTATCAGTTTTCATGTAGGGCCCATAAAGCACAATCAGAGAAGTTCTGTGTGAATCTTATAGAGCCATCACATGGTGAGTCAGGGATTGAGGCCTCCTTACTGCCTTTTTGCATTTGAGGAGGCCTAGATGTCAAGACGCCATTTCTCTCGCCCCTGGTTCACACTAGAGGTAGGGTGTGCGTGGGCGTCTCTCTGGCTGTGAAGGTGGGGCTCTCTCAGTGCGCATTCCGGAGTTCTGTTTCTGGGTCTGAAATTGGGAGAAGTGTGAGCAAGGAGTCAGTGACTGGATGAGAATATATCTAAATTTTATTTAAACTCTCAGGCTTGCTGACTCAAAACTAAAAACACGCAGGAAAATAGGTAGTAGAATGGAGTCAAGCAGAGTTTCCCAACCTTGGCACTGTCAACACTGGGGGCCTGATAATTCTTCGTGGTGGGGACTGTCCTGTGCATTGAAAATGTTTGGCAGCGTCCCTGCCCTCCATCCACTACATGCCAAGGGTGCTCTCACCCCAGTCTGACAATAAAAAATGTCTCTAGGCATTGCCAGGTGTCTCCTGGGTGACAAAAATCCTCCCTCCCCATCGAGAACAACCAGAGTAAAGGCAAGATATCCTCTAGGAAGGTGGAAAGAAAACTGGAAAACGAAACAGAAGAGGGTCCATTATAACTTCCGCTACCGCTCAACACATACAGATGTCCAAAACGAAAAGGAAAATTACAAAATTACAGTGAGGAAGGGGGAGAAGAGAGAGGGAAGAGTGTGTGTGTTTGAGAGAGGGAGAGAGAGAAATGGATCATTTTAACTTGGTGGTTCTGTTTGAAAATTCTTCACAAGCAGGTCTTCAAAAGGGTATTTTGTTCATGTAAATTGCCTGCAGATGAGCAAGGAGGGGATTCTCATAGGCCGGCAGCTTCTCTCCTCCTCCTCCTCCTCCTCCTCCTCCTGTTACCTGAAGGCCCTCCCAGCCCTACTCAGCTATGTGCTGAGCAGAAATACAGCCTTTTTCTCTTGAGTTCTGTGTTGGAAAAGAGGGTTTGAGGAAACCTCCAGCACAGTGCTGGAGGATTTGATAGGAGGCACCTCATACTGCGATTTTTCATGGACAAGGAAGGAGAGCCCAGGATGTTAGCCCCTGCCTATGTACAGGATGGGAACCTCCACAGTTATTTCATCAGGTCACATTTTCCTCCAAATCCAGCTGCTTAAGAGTGCTGAAGGCCTAAAGCCACAGGGTGGATTTTTAGGGAGCCTCTGAGTCAGGGGAACATGCATGTGCATGTTTTCTGCGTGTCCCATGTGTGTATACATTTTTGTGTGCTTTTGTGATAATGACAGAGAGAGATCTCCAGGCACCATTTAATCATTAAGGTAAAATGCTTTACTATGTCAAGTTGAGAGCACTCCCGCAGATTCGAGAGACAAAGGCAAGTCAGTCTTGTGGTGATTACAGTGGCATTCCATGATTGATTAGTTCAGGGCTTTTGGTTGTGAAACAAGAAGCCTCACAGAAATGCCTCAAACAGTCATGACTTACAAATTTAAGAGTCTCAGTGAGGTAAAACGATGTATTGAAAACGTCCTTTTTATAGGGGCACAGGAAATAAGTAGTGTCTGGCGATACGACTGCTATCTTAATTCTTCTAATAAATTCTTCGCTTTAAAAGGAGACAGTATGGAGTTTCCTTGAAAAATTAAAATGGAATTGCATTATGACCCAGCGATTCCACTTCTGGGTTTTATCCAGAGAAACCAGAAACACTGATTTGAAAGAATGCATGCACCCCTGTGTTCACTGCACTGTTATTTACAATAGCCAAGATATGGAAGCAGCCCAGGTGCTTCCAAATCTTCGGTAGATGAGTGGATTAAAAAAAAAAGAAGCTGTGGAATATTTACACTATTCGGCAGAATACTATTCGGCCTCAAAAAAAGAAGGAAATCTTACCTCTTGAGACAGTATGGATGGACCTGGAGGGTATTATGCTAACTGATATAAGCCAGTCAGAGAAAGACAAATACCATATGATCTCACTTATATGTGGAATGTAATGAAATAAACAGACAAAATAGAAACAGGCTCATAGATACAGAGAACATACTGACAGCTGTCAGGGGGGGCAGTGATGGGGGCTGGGGGAAAACAGTGAAGGGATTAAGGACAAACAAACAAATGCATAGACACAGACAACAGTGTGGTGATTACCAGAGAGAAAAGGGGTTGGAGAGGTGGGAGGGGGTCAAGGGAGGGAGGTACACAGTGATGGAAGGAGACTTGACTTGGGGTGGTGGACACACACTATTGTACATTATACAGATGATGCATTCTAGAATTGTGTGCTTGAAATCCGTGTAATTTTATTAACTGGTCTCATCCCAGTAAGTTCAGTTAAAAAAAAGTTCCCAACCTTATTTCAGGGGTAAACACAAGTCGATCATAAAAAGTAAATAAATAAAAGGAGAAGTTTAGAAAAGACTAACATGGCAATTTATAGAAAAAAGTGATAGTTGGCAGTTACATGTATTTTTATGATAACTGCTAGCCTGGTTTATATTGCTTTAATAGCATGGTCAATATTACTGCTGTAACACTGTCAGTATAAAATACAAATATTTGTGTCGATGTTGCAAAAGAGAAGAAACCAGATATCAGCTCAGGGCAGCCACTGTGTGAAGATGGTAGCTGGGAGTATAGTGTGAAGACTATCTTGAGAACAAGTCATGTTTGCCAGAGAGGGGGCAGGTAGGAGAAGGGGTGGGCAAGGGGATTAAGAAATACAAATTTCCAGTTACAATATTAGTCACAGGGTGTAATGTACACCACAGGGAACACAGTCAATGACATAACTATGCGTGGTGACAGATGGGTACTAGACTTAATGGGGGGGGTCACTATGTAAAATTTAAAAAAATATTTTCTCAGTGGTTGCCATGAGGGTTACTGTTATCTTTTTAAAAATGTAGTTCAGATTAATACTAACTTAATTTTGATAGTAAACACTTTGCTCCAATATATTGCTCTTCCCCTCCTCTTTTAATTGTTAGTGTTATACAAGTTACATCCTTTATACATTTTAAGTCCATCAACACAGTTTCTAGTTCTTTGTGTGAATTAGAATTCCTGTTCAATGTACTTTTATTTCATCCTGAGTGACTCTCTTTACTATGTCTTACAGAGCAGCCTACTAATGACGGATTTTCTCTTTTTTGTTCATCTGGAAATGACCTGGCTTCCTCACTGTTGAAGAAGAGTTTCCTGGATATAGAATTTGTAGTTGACTGTCCTTTACTTTTGTCCCAGCACTTTTAAAATGCACCCCCCACTGGGTTTCTGAGGAGAGCCAGCTCTTAACCTAAGGGTTCCTTGTATTTTGCTGTGTATAATGCACATATTTTTGCCCAAATTTTTGAGGGAAATATAAGGATGCACATTATATACACGGGTATAATGATTGCCTACCATAAGTATAATAATCCTGTGTATAAGGCACACAGAATGCAGGTGTGTCTTACACACAGCAAAATACGTTAATGGTGCTGCTGTCAGGATTCTGCCTGTGTTTTGAACAGTTTAAGTTGGGTCTACTTGTGGGTACCTTAGAGGTTATCTACCTCTCATTCCTTGAATTACTTAAGTGTGTGAGTTAATGCTTTTATCAAATTTGGTAAGTTTTTAGTCATTATTTCTCCCAGTGGTTTTCTGCCTCTTTCTCTTCTCCTTCTGGACTACCACTGTGCATGTGTTGGTATTCTTGGGAGTGTCCCACAGGCCTGTTAGTCTCTATTATTTTTCTTTGTTCTTTTCATTTTCTTCTTTTCAGAGGGGATAATCTCTATTCCAGTCAAGATATTAAATTGTCTTCTAGCTCACTGATTTAATAGTCTTGGCCCCTTCAGGGACATTTTCTGTTGGGTGGTCTCGCCACTGTGCCCCCACCATGTGTGTGGCATACGTTACTATTTCCTTGTGTGTCTTCGTAATTCTTAGTGAAAAAGTGGACATTTTAGGTAATACTTTAACAACTCTGGTAGCAGATACCTCTACCCTTCAATGTTTGTTGCTGCTGCTGTGGTTTTTTGTTTTTGTTTTCATTTTGCTTTTTGGTGTCATTTCCTTGTTACTGCTTGTTTGTTTAGTGGCTTTCCTTACCAATTCCGTGGGTTTTGTATTCCCTGTAATGTGTGTCCACTGAGTTATTGGCAGTTTTGTTAGCTCCTTTCTGCTTTATCTTTTTTAAACCACTTTGGGTGCAGTTGACATTCAAAAAGTGTTACATGTTTACTGTATACAGTTTGATAAGTTTGGAGGCGAACGTCTGCGAATCCATCGCCACAGTCTGTGCCATAAACGTGCTCAACTCCGCAACTTCTTCCTGTTCTTTGTGTTTATTATTGTTGTTGTTGTTTTGTGGGTGTGCTAAGAACACTTAACATAAGGGCCTGTACATTTTTAAGGCTGGCCCCTAGAGGGTCCCCAGTGAGCCAGTAGAAGTGTGTGCTTAGCCAGTCAGTCACTGCTCAGATTTCCTTACAGACCTTACTGCATGTCTTTCCCCTTTACGAAGGGGATATTGCGAGGAGGCATGCCATCCAACCTCAGCCTCACCTGTCACTTCCCAAGTGTACCAGGGATGAAGGACTGGTGACCTGTCCCTTCCCAGGTCTTTCCTGGGTGTGTGCGTGGCCTTGTGTGGGAGCACAGCCTTTGTGATCTTGGAAATAGTTGGAGCTTCTGAATGCCCTGCTGTCCTCCCTTGCTCCCAGATTGCCTTTCATATTCTGGGCGGGGCTCGGGTTTACTGCTGTTGTGGTCACAGCATTTGGCCCCAGAGGTGTTGCCAGTAGTTTGTTGCTGTTTTGGTAACGCCCCAGGATTAGCCTCCTCCTGCCACCCTTTCCACCATCTACTCCCAGCCCAGCTCTGAGTCAAATCTAGAGATTTCCCAGGCTGCTGCAAGTCCAGACAAAATATTGATTGTGGTAAGCTACTTTCAACAGAGCTTCAAAGTGTGAGGTCTGCTGACTGTCTTCAGGGGAGGGCTAGACTACAGTTGCAGCCCATGTTAAAGTGGCATCATCCCACTGGCTTACTGAGAGTCAGTCCTTTCTCATGGACACATGATTTTCTAGTTTGTTCTGTGGCTCTGGTTAATTCTCTGAGGTCTGAAATGGTGAGTTTTTTGTTGTTTTGCCTGCACTTAAGGAGCAAGTTCATCTAGATCTTCATGCCACCAATCTGTAGATGGATTGTTTGGTGTGCTGCCTGTGAGCCCAGCGTCTTCCCTTAGCAGAATGTAAACTGTGATGCATCCACTGTGAGGTGTGTGTATTACAAGGTGAGGCATTTTATGGTTGAGTGGCACATGGTATAATTTTAAAGTTGCAAAGTTTCTTTTTATTCATTTGGAGTGGTAAAAACACATCCGCGTATTGAAAATCGTGTGTTGTCAGAGAGGTGGAAGTGGGGTATGAGAGTGGAGAGGAAAAGCAGTGGGAGATAACCAGGCCCTGTGGCCTTCGCCCTGGAAGGGTGCAGTCAGGAGGGTGGAGCTGCTGTGGAGGAAAGCTAGATGCGTGTTTGCATGAGCTGAGGTGCTGTTTGTCAGATGCACAGGTGGAGATGTGAGCAGGTGCTCAGGTTTCTGGGTTGGGCTTTCTGTGCAGAGATGTGCTGCCTGTAACTGCCTTGCTGTGTCATCAAGCGGACAAGTACAGAAGGAAAGGGCCTTTGGGGAGTAATTAGCATCTAGTGAACCAGAGATGAGGAGACCCTCCAGGGAGACCCACAGGCATGGGCACTCAACTGAAGGGGTTGGGAGGACGATGCCCATAAAATGAGAAGCACTGTTATATGTTGACAGTGTCATTACCAAAAATGGTCAGACAGACTACTCCAAACCCCACCGCACACCTCTCCAGCCCTGCTCGCTGCTTGGTGGAGGCATGGGGGATGGGGGAGGGAATGGAAGTACCGTAAGTATCATAGAAAAAGGAATGCCAGACTGAGAGGAGGGGCCTGGCTTGGGACCCTGGCCACTGCTGGAGACCCTGGGGAGACGAAGCTTGGAGGACAACAGTGTCCCAGTGATGTTTGTTTGAGGGCACCCATAGGGAACACCTTCAGAAGGGAGGAGTTAGGGTGCTGGAGTTACTAGCAAGTGGCTGGCAGTTTTCTGCAGCACATGGGCAGCCCCACTACAGCACCTCTGGACTTAGTCCAGATCCCATTTATTCTTTCTCACTGAGGCTTTCTCTGTCTTTGTCAGTCTGAACCACACTGTTGCAAAGTCGCTTTCAAGTTAGCATTAATTATAAAGAAGCTTTGAAGATAAATAACTACCTTTTATGGGTTGAATTCTGTCTCCCTAAAGTAGATATATGGAGTCTCAACCCCCAGTACCTCGTATTGTAACCGTATTTGGAGATAGTATCTTTACAGAAGTAATTGAGTTAAAGTTGAGTTGCTAGTGTGGGCCCTAGTCCAATGTGACTGGTGTCCTTACAGGAGGAGATTAGGACACAGACACACACACAGGCACAGCCTCGTGAGGACACAGGGAGAAGACGGCAGTCTGCAAGCCGAGGAGATTGGCCTCAGGAGAACCAGCCATGCAGCCATTGATGTCTAAGCCTCCTAGAATGTGGTGCTTTGTTATAACAGCCCTGGCAAACTCAGAGAGAAGCTGCCTTCGAAAAATCACCGCCACCATGTTTGCTGGTAGTAGACATTCACCCCCAGCTGCTTCCATGAAGTCAGGGTGATCACCGCTCACAAATCTGCTGCTCTCAGGCATGACAGCCAGGGGATCCCTCCGGGCAAGAGCGGCCTCTGCAGGCCTTCAGAAGCCCTTCCCCCTGGATGTCGTTCACTCCACCCCAGACTTCTCCAGTCACCCCTGAGCACGTGCCCCCCACCCCCACTGCCCACTGCCACCAAGGCCTTTCACACTCTTCCCTTAAGCAAATGAAAGGTAATGTCCATCATTGCCATAGGACAGTACACATTAAATCTTTTTCTAATGAGGGTTGGCTATTTTTTTAAAGATATCTTTTTCCTCTTTACCTTTAATTAAAAACCTTCCAGAGATTCAAGGTGAATGGGAATTAACTGATATTCAGGAGTCTTCAGTGAAACCACATGGAAACAGAGTGAGCTTAGAGGACTAAATCAACATTTCTATTTGCTCTTTTTCTGTTGGTTTGCTGCAGTAACAAGCGGGCCCCTCAGAGAAAGCAGCCAGGAGCCTGGGTGGCAGCGAAGAGGTTCTGGGTCTTGCCTTCCCAGCCATATCTACTGTGGATAGACGTGCCCTGAACTCCTGGCTCTGCCAGGGCCCTCCTTGTAGCTGCGGGGGATGTAGGTTCTGGGAAAAGGAGGTCAGTAGGACAGCCTTGCCCTCCCTTCCACAGAATGTCCCCTGGGCCCTGATGCTGGGGCCTTAGTTGGGGGCTCTGGCAGCTGTCGGTGGCAGAGGTAGAAAAAGTGCTATGAAGGCAATACTGGAGGGACCCAGGCCCGAGCACAGACTTGTTTGGGCCTTTGAGAATTTTGCTGCAGAAGTGGAACCAAAGCAAAGGTTGTTGGATTTCACTGCACATTTTCAGGGCAGAGTTAGGGCAGCCCTTTAAAGGAATGTGGATCTAGAGGCTAACATTTCCTCAACTCAAAGTTAAAAATAATGAAATAAAAAATTACAGACTGTTAGATATTACCGATTAGGCCCTGGCAGCTCACCTGAATGCTGTGTGGTTTTCTAGCTGGCCACTAAGACGCATGGTGGAGTGTTTTAATTAGCACATTCCCAGATACACGATCAAGTCTCCTTACCATCAACGTGCTTTCTCTGGCCCAGTTCCCGGGCCGATAGACTCAGTTTTCAGAATTTTCTACTGTGTTCTTTCCAACTACTATTTTTTCTCTCTTAAGTGTTACATTTCCAGCATCATGGATATTTTTGATTTGATGTGTTGCTCAGCTAAGTGATTGTCTTGGAATGTGTGATTGGCATTTCCAGTCACAAGTGCATGTGCTGTCCGAGTTCTCAGGAGTGCAGCTCACTGTGGGGTCTACGCTGCCCTTGCCACAGGCTGCTGCCTGCCGCACACTCACCTTCAAGGCTGCAGTCTTCTCTGCGCCCTGACTGCTGTTCCTTCTCATGTCCTGGAAATTACACCTTTTCAGAAGGACAAACAAATCCAAGAATGCTAAGCTTTGGTGAATAGAATGCCCTAATTAAAAGGAAACTGCTTTGAAGTTGTTCAAATATGGCAGAGACTGCATCTCATTAATTCACAACAATTGCACTGATTCAGATCAACAGGTAGAGATTAATGGATGAATAGTCTGAATAACAGAACATTTTAAAGAGAAACAGAAATCAAAAACACCATGGACTCAAATCCAGCAGTGTGCATTGAACTTCATTAGTAAATTCTAGCTTAACAGTGTCTCTGCTCTTAATGAGAGAGCTAGTATTTCAATACTTGAGAAATAGCTTGGAAATCAGAACAGACCCATATGCTACTTTGCAGATATAAATTTCTTTTGTCTTACTGATGCCATAAATCAAGGTGTCACAGAAGGTCTGCAGAAGACTGTATTTGGTACACAGTGTCTAATTATTCAGAATTAGCACATATTTGGGTGGGGTGTGCAGGCCCTGTGTGAAACTGACTCCTTAGCAACCCCATCCACGTCAACCGAAAATCCTTTCATCGGGTTGTTCTGCAGACACCATTGGTTCATCCCTGAATAGAGAAGATATTTGATAGGTGCTGCCAAGAAAATACCGTAAGTTCCGGGTTAAGAGCTGGTATCACCATGCCATGACAGTTCAGCTGAAAACCCAGCATTCTCCAAAGTGATCTAACTTCTGCGACTGCACGGTATGCTAATAAATCCCATGTTCAGTCCCAGAAATCTGTGCCGTGTGCTGTTCCTGCGGTCAGCACTCAAGCCTGGCCGGGAGCTGTCTCTTGTGCCTGCACTGTGAAGAATGAAGGGAGTTTGGAGATAGACTCTTTTCACTACAGCTCTTCTCTGCCTGTGAGCCTTGGTTAGGGCTTGAACAACGTGATCGAATGTATTACTGTTTTTTAGTAAATTTCTGACTTTAGGATAGTGTTAGATTTATAGGAAAGTTGCAGAGATGCAGAGAGTTTCCGTAGACCTCACACTCCATTTCCCCTGGTGGTAAGTCGTACCTCAGTGTGGCGCACGTGGCACAACACATGTGCATCGTTCTTAATGAGTCCCTCCTGTTCATGGTCCCTTAGGCTTTCTTTACCTAGTGTCTTTTTCTGTTCCAGGATCCGATTGGAGTCACTGCATTGTAGTTAGGCATTAAAGTGTAATTTTGACATGGATCAGACTATACATTCAGTGTATCATTGCATTGCAACAAGCTACACTTAAAACGTTTGTTTCATGTTAAATGTTCTCCTTTCTTTAAACATCAAAAAACTAATAAGGAGCTAATAAATCATCACTGTCTAAGCGATGCTACCAAATATTTGAGGTTTCTAGTACCTTTACATTGTCTCCCTGGGTGTGTTCACAGTGAAAATCACCCGCATCCAGTGGAGCATCAAGCTAGAGCACCATACACTGGGCACTCTTGATGGTCACATCATGTGACATTAGGAGCATGCCTTTTAGGGTTTTACCAAAATGAAGGACATGCAGTTTGCTCTAGGTGGTAGCCTCATTTTCAGAAGAAAATAATTAAGTCTCGAGGAGTTGGGGCAGATGAGGCTGCTCTCAGACTCTTTTCTCTTTTCAGGTATTCCCCTGTATCCAGTCAGGTGTCTGGGGCTTGGGTATCCGCACCATCTAAATCCAAAGCACTTAGACTGGCTGAATAGGAGATGCTACAACCTGTTAGACCAGTCACCCACTTAACCAGGTTGGCAATGATTGCCCAAGCAGGTCATGGGGTTAAGAAGGTGGAGAGAGGTCATTTGGCCAGCCCTGATGACATGCAGAAGAGCGTGCCAGTTAGGGAGAAAGCAGGTGATAGGAGTGTCCATGCTGTGTCCATTTTGGTTGCCCCTGTGCTGATGAAATACTTCCCCTGACTCTCCATGCTGCAAGCCACGTGTCCTCGGCAGCAGGAATGCAGACGTGGCCAGTCTCCACACCAAGTGAGCCTCTGGACCGATAAACCTGGGTACCCTAGCTTTTTTCACGATTCTCTCTAACATCTAGTCATGCCTGAATCTTGCATCATCCTCCACATCCTGTCCTACCTGAGGAGCCAGAGCCCCCCACGATGTGTAGTGGTGGTGGTGGTGTGGTGGTGGTGGGACCTGCTGATGTAACACTGAGGGGGGCTTCCTTTGCCCACCTAGTGCAGCCTGCTTCTAGCTAGACTTCATTTTATTTTATGCTGCTACCAACATGAATTTTTTAAAATGTAATCCTAAAATTGATGTTTGTTTGAAAGGCCACATATTATATGGTTTCATCTATATAAAATGTCCACCATAAATAAATCTATGGAGATAGAAAGCAGATTAGTAGTTATAGGGCCTGGAGGAGGTGACAGTGAGGGGATGGTAGTGGGATCAAGGGTTCTTTTTGAAGGTGATGAAATATTCCAGAATTACCTAGTGGAAATGGTTGCCAACCATGTGGATGTACTAAAAACCACTGGATTGTAGATTTCAAAATAGTGAATTGCGTGGTATTTGAATTGTGTCATTTCAGATTTTGATGCTTGTGTCAGCTGGTGTGGCTCGGTTGGTCGTTGTCCCACAAACCAAAAGGTTGCTGGTTCGATCCCCAGTCAGGGCACATGCTTGGGTTGCAGGTTCAGTCCCCAGGTGGGGCACATATAGAAGGCAGCCAACAGATGTTTCTTTCCCTGTCTTTCTCCCTGCCTCCCCTTCTCTCTAAACTAAAAAAAAAAATTTTTTTTTGATGTGTGTTCATTGCAGAGATGCTTAAAACTAAAATAAGAGGTTTAAATTACCTGTATAATTCAAGGTAACTAATAATGACATCTTAATGTATGTGTGGCAGTTTTTGTTGTTGTTCTGTGTTTATTTTTTTCTTTGGATTTTTTTCAATCTTTTTTAAGGTTCCAGCCCTGTTGGAATCTGCAGAAACACCGGACCCTGTTCCCACTTGTGCCCTTTCCCCAGACACACACATACCTGTTACATTGTGCTTACAGCTTTTAGGAGGTGTAGTATCTTGAGTGAGGGAGACCATTTTGTGCCTATATATAGTGTAGGAGAATGACACTTTAAAAATTTCAGAATGTAAAGGATGTCCTTAATTCTCAGGAAGCCACACCAGGGCCTAGTTTTGTTAGAAGTTCAGGTCTCAGTTCTAAGAACCGTGGCAATTGGACATCCTAGATGTATTCACATATTGGACTTGTGAAGGAAATGCACTGGGCCTCTTCCTTTGGATGCTTCCATATCTAAGTCTCAAAGCTGGAGGGCAGCTGGGAGACTTGCTTTGCTATCAGCCTAGTGGGCTACTTGAAACTTTACTCATTTTTCCAGGTATATAGACAGGATACTTTTTTGCTCAAATACCCAAACAGATTTTACCTAGGATAATGCTCGAGGCTGGAAGAAATGAAAAATCAAATTCCAGATGCCATGTGTACTGACTGGCACAGAGAAGGTTAACATTTCTAATGTCATCAATGACTTTGCATGTCTGGGTTGGGTGACACCTCTGGCCCCTCCCACACAGGAGACTCCATGTGCATGAAAGCACAGGGTCCAGCAGAAGTGGGGCCTGCTTGAGTGTGGCTGGCAGGGTAATAATATGGGTGTCATAATTTACAATTTTAATTTGAACATTTCACCTAAAATGTCATATGGTGTGCTTGAGTGTGATATTGCTATGTTACAGAATTACATGCTTATGATTTTGTGGTAAAAGATTTCATAATAAAAACGGGGCATTACTTGTGTCAGACCCTGTACTTCGGCTTTCAACTGAAAGCTGCCTTAGAAGACCTGGGAATGTTTTCCGCAGTGGAATTGGGCTAATGGCGCTTATTTTTCTTGGGGATGTATATTTATTTGACTGTTTCATGCCATTTGTCAATTTCTAAGCAGTTAATAATTTTATACCTCTTTCACATGTGTGTATATATTACAAGTGTGTTTGATTTCCTGTGGTCTTTGTACATTTAAACAGTGCTGAGTGATGGCATGTGTGACATACTCATTTAAAATTTCAAACTCAAATTGCAAGCCTTTAATTGGCCTGTTGACTGCCTTGCATAGTGCCTGCTCGTCTCTCTCGTGCAGCAGCCGGGATTCTACCTGCGTTCCAGTGCTTGGGCCACTTGCCTCCCTGGGGTGCAGCCCTGCTGTTTCAGAGTGCTGAGGAAGGTTAATATGAACAGCAGTGACTGACTCAGGAGAATAATCTCACTGCCACAGGAGAGCTGTGTGGCTTGGGGGGCGGTTTTAGAGAATAAAGATGTCACTTCTGAATGGTGAACCAGGAATGTTGTTGTGGAAGGTGGCATGGGAGGGCAGCTTCCAACACGTGGGCACATTTGAACGGGAAGTAGTAGCAACAAGGAGTCTTCTAAAACTGGATGTGAAAAGCCAGGGGGCTATTCAGAAAGTCTCCCCTGTGAGCTCTTTGGACCTAAGGCTGAATTTTAAAGGTGCTGCACATCCCAAGCATCACTTGCATGTCCCGTGATTTAGGAGGAACTGGTGGTGAGGAGAGGATTGGGTCAAACACCTGTGCCCTGAAGTGTAAATAAGCCACTGTTTATTGAGCTAAACAATTTGAAGAATCTCAGCTGCCTGATTCCATCTGAAAATCAACTGTGCTTCCTTTTTCAGACCTTAGCTTTTTTGAGCAAGGTCTCATTTTAAAAGGGGTCTGAAATGTCCAGGCAGTCTATTCTTGTCTCTCTTTCAGGACAGACAAGGGGGTGACACAATATAGAATTATAATTTGCCTTTGGTAGACCTTTAAAAAAATTGTGTAAACATACAACATAAAATGTACTATTTTAACCATCTTTAAGTGTACGATCAGTAGCATTAAGTACTGGGGTCCACAGTGTTGTGCAGCCATCACCATCATCCACCCACAGAACTTTTTCATCTTGCAGAACTGAAACTTTGTGCCCATTCAGCACGAACTCCCCATTCCCTACTCCTCTAGCCCCTGGCTCCCAGCTTTCTATAGTCATACACTTTTCCTTCTGCATGAGTTTGATGTCTATAGGTTCCTCATAGAAGTGAAACCATATTCTCGCTTTGTCACCGGCTTATTTCAGCCAGCATCATGTCCTCTGGGTTCAACATGATGTAGCATGTCAGGGTTTCCTTCCTTTTCTAAGCTGCATGATATTCCATTGTGTGTGTCCGACTCTTGAATGAGCTTTGATGCAATAAACCCAGATCTGTCCAGGAGATGTGTTGTCAGTGTTGCCCCTGACTTCACCGTCTTCCCTCCTGTCTTCAGTGTGGGGTCTCAGTAAAAGCCAAGATCCCCAGTGAAAGTCTGAAAGTAAAAGCAAAAGAGAAAGGGACTGGGTTGGAACACAGAGAAGGGTCTGTGTGAGGACCACTTGGTTCCTAGGACATCAGTTCACACCTGCCCATCACTCCCCCGGATTTGGGGAGAGGGCCATGTATTACCAGTTGAGCGGGCCAGATCTATTTTGCCCTTGGTGTTTATGAGTTGGGGGTGGGTTCTCCCACTAACACACAGTCTCCAAGGAGTGGAGTAAAAATTGCAGTAAAGATGAAAACTTCTGTCTTTATAGTTGTGGGTAGATTCATCCTTGGGCACTGGCTGCAAGGGGGTCTGGGGGCCAGGAGGAGAGTGACTTGCTTAAGAAATTCTTTAGTTCTGAATGTATTCAGATTTACCAGGGACTGTGTCTGGAGAGCAACCTGCTGACTCTGCTATGGAAGTGCTTTACTTTGGCAGCCAGTGTTTTGACTCTTTGCCTTCCCAGAATGACGCTCGGGGCTTCAGTGACTTGCTTCATCTGCCCCTGCTGCAGAGCATTTCATTTTGCCATGCTCAGGGTAAACATAAGACCTGGGTTTGCTGTTGCATCAAGTCCAATGCTACAGAAGCCCCCTAGCAGTTACCATACTGCCTTTTCCCTCTAGGTTCTCTATAAACAGCACAGTCTTGCTAGAACATGACTGCATTTGCATGAGAAGCAAAGTAAAGGCTCCTGAAGTAAAAATTCATTAACACGTGTGCTATGCTCTCTTGTTCAGGAGATTCAGAGGTTCTGGATCCGAATGACCCTTTGGGACAGCTGGATGGATCTGACAGCGCTATTCCAACTCTGAAAGGTAAATGGGAAGTGCTCTTTTAATGCAAGTCTTTGGCCATGTTTTCAGTGCTACATAGAGACTCAGTGGTTTGCCATTTCTACTCAAAGCTTGGCCTTCTGGCACTAATGGCTGGGGTGCCCTGTAGCCTGGCACTGCCCCATGGATGGGCATGGTGGCATGCCAAACTTCATAGCTGCCTGGAGACGCTTGGAAGGTTGGGGAGGGCTACTTGGAGGTGACAGGTCAGGGGTAGGCAGATGGGCACTGGAGGAAAGGAGGGGCCATAGGGAGTGTGGGCCTGAGTAGAGCTTTAGGAGGCAGACTCCTGGCTTGGCCACTAAATCTCCTGCTGACAAGTGGCTCTCTTCTGGGATCATTCCCGATGTGATTGTCCAGAGTGGGAAGTTGTCTCAGGTGGGCAGGCTGCTCTTCTCCACAGGGTCCTCAAGGAGTAGGTTCTTTGTCTTGATGACACAGCCTTTCCCAGAGGTTTTAGCATCACTGCTCACTTGGCAGACTCTGTGGGCACCTTAGATTTATAGAGTTGATGGAACACACTTCCTGCCTTGCAGCCCAGTTACTGTAGGAAGTGGTGCTGCTCTTTCTTCATCCGCTGTCGCCCTGTTGCCTCAGACCCCTGTCTCCGTCAGCTTGGGCGCTATAGCAAAATACCACACATGGGGCAGCCCAGTCTGCAGGAGTCTTTCTCACAGCTCAGGAGGCCGAAAGTCCAGGGTCGAGGGGTCATATGGTCAGTCCTGTTGAGAGCTCTTTGTGGCTTGCAGACGGCACCGTGTCCTCACCAGAGAGAGAGCTCTGGTCTCTTCCTCTTCCTATGAGGACACTGTTTCCTGCACAGAGCCACACCCTCAGGGCCCCATCTAATCCTAATCCCCTCCCAAAGGCCCCACCCCCAAATGCCAGCCCATTGAGGGTTAGGGCTTCAACATTTAAATTTTGGGGACACAACATGATTTATAAGTTACTGATCAGAACAGCCACTTTATTTCTGTTTGTTTGTTTGTTTGTTTATTTTTGCTTTAGCATGATTTGAAGCCCAGAAATCCATAGTAGTTTCATAGCCCTCTGCACATCGATGCTCTCTGCCCCCTTAGGACTTGTGTCTAAGGCTGGGTCTTCTGGGGACTGAGCAGAGATGACTCACGTCCACCAGGCTCAGCTAAGGTATCCAGAGTGTCCCTCTTTGTGGTCTTTGTGATCAAAATACTTGTGGTCTCTGCCTTGTGGAGCCTAAGGGCCTGAGGAGTTGGTGTCATAAGGGAAAACGGTCAGGTTACACAATCAGGAATTGTGGTAAGGAGCCCAAGGAAGAGACGAGGGTCATGTTCAGCTTGAAGGAAAAGGAGGGGCATCTTGGTTTGGGGAACAGGACGTTGCACTGAGATCTGAAGAGCTGACATGTCCTAAGAGGTGATGGTGGGGATGTATCCCAGGGCAAGGCCCTGCAAAAGCCCCGAGGCCAAGAGAGCTCAGTGTCTTGGGGCAGCTGAGAGGGGTGGGGGCTTCTGGGCTGGGGTGGCTAAGATCAGAGAGCTTGGCTGGATTACTTGATACTGCAGCCATCAGCCATGCATACGTCTTTCAGTTTAAATCAATTAAAATGAAGTAAAATGAAGAATCCAGTTCCTTGGTCCTACTAACTACATTTCAAGTGCGCAGTGGCTTGCACAGACCTAGAACGTTCCACCATCACAGAAAGATCTGCCAAGCCCCTCTGGGTAGAGAGCATGCACGGCTCATTGGATGACGGGAGAAAGTTCTGTTTCATCACAAGTGCCTTCCCCCCATGGAAGGTTCTGACCTGGGATGTGGTGTAACCTGATTCATACTCTGAAGCTCGTCGGACAGCTCTGGAGGATGATGGTGGGGACGTGGAGGGGCAGTTGGTATGGAAGAGAGGCTGGGTGAAGAGAAGTGGACGAGAGAAGTGATCTAAAACCCAGTCTGTGGTCATTCTGTGGACTTTCCGCTCCCTTAGTAAAGCATGCTGGCTCCCCCATTAGAGTGTGGGCCTGCCTGTGAGCCTGGACTAGGGGTCATGGGGCAGGGAGGAGCTGGGAGTGGGTGGGAGCAGTACCCCAGCCACTACTGTTTCCTGCCTAGAGGGCTCAAAGCTGGAAGAGCATCTGCTGATCAAGGGGCAGAGATGCCTGTGGGCTGAGCGTTCATGGACACGTCTTCTCACACATATGCGTATCTAGCCACAAGCTGCTAACATTGATGAGTCAGAGTCAGTGCCTCAGATGGCTCTTGGACCACCTTTTTGATATTTGAGCCGTGCTCTGTAATGCCCGCTACTTAACTGGGATTCGATGGCTTCCTGACAGTTTGGCCACCCCACATGTGACTGTGTTAAAGCCGTGCCTGTGTCATTATGCAGGGAGTTTCAGATGAGGTTTGGAAGCTTGTACTTTTCCAAGGCATAGGAGCGTCAAGTGCAGAGGATAACTGTTCAAGAGGCTCTGTGTGTGTGTGTGTGTGTGTGTGTGTGTGTGTAGACACACACTTGTGAGAGGGCAGTACACCAAGTCCTAGAAGAATGTTGTTTCATTCAACATCATTTCATTATAACTGATGAGATGCCGCAGGAGCATACTTTTTATCAGTTACATATTTTATGATGAAATAGGTTTCATTGTATATTGTTTTGCTGAAAGTCACAGAACTTATGAGGACTTACTATACAGAAGGAGCAGAGAGCCTTAGAGGGCGGGCCTTGTCCTCATGGTGGCACGTGGGGCAGTGTGGTCTGTGAGTGCCACAGTCTGACCTTGGCTTGGCCGGGAAACAGACCTGGATTGGATGGCAGCTCCATCCTCCTGTTATGGCAAGGGTACTGCTCTGGGCCCCAAGTCACTGCAGCCACCAGAGTGAGGAAATGGCCTAGGGCACAGCACTTACCCAGGAAGCAGTGGCTGGATGTTGATGTCATTTGTTGTGATCATTTGCAGTTATGATCGTTGTCTGTGTGTCCATCACTTTTCAGGCATGGATACCTCAGCATCCTCTCTGGGATGGAATTCCAGTGAGCAGTCCTCAGGGGCCCCCAGGAGCCCCTTACATCCTCTGCAGCCCAGTGTTCTGTTTCTGTAGTACAGTTTACTTCCTTCCTTTTGGGTAAAGTTTCTTGCACAAAAGGGAGCTCCCTCCTGCTGCCCCCTGTACCCCCATCCTCATACCCTCAGTGACAGAGGAACTTGCTTGGCAGTGCCAAAGTCACTGTTCCATATGCTTTTTTGCTTAAAGAGCTTCTGAGAGCGTTGCTGCCTGGCTATGATTGGCTTAAATCACATATAAAAAGTACTACAAGCTGAATGGACGGTATGAGTTCTCTCTTTAATCCGGTAACTGTTTACAGTTCCTACATATCTGTGAAATTGCAGACTGGTGAAAGTTGCCTGCGGGCCAGGCCCTCAGTGACACCGCTGCTCTGCCTGAGCAGAATGGGATCTGAGAACTAATTAGTTGTGTAAAAAGCATTTGTCTTCAGATGCACTCTGCCAGTATCGAGCACTTAACATGGCATTGGTGGTTGGTATTTAGAGAGAGATCCCAGGGCAAAAAGCCTAACTAGAAGAGAAAGCGAACACAAAAGACGTTGTGGTTTAAAACTAAAGAGTTTGCTTGAGTTTCCGTGTGCCAGAATGCTGCCATTGTTGGGACTGGTTGTAGTGCTGTGTCACCAAGGCACTGGGTACTCAGCAGCAGTTTGGTTCCTTGCTACATTAGATACATTAGTTTATTGTTATTATTACAGAAGTGTACATTTAGCCTAGAAATCATTTGCTTATTTGTTCAAAGGCCATACTTTCAATGCATATGCCACATATCTCAGGTTTTGTAAAATCAGTGCTGTGGAGTATCTATGGAAGCACATCATCTCTGAGAGGTCAGTGGGACACTATCCATCCTGCAGCCCCCACAGCAGAACCAGCATGCTGCCTCTCTTGCCTAAGCAGAGAGCTAGCTGCTCAGCATCCCCCTGAAACCAGGAGGGGAGTTCCTAACCATTCTCACTGGAGGAGGGCACATTGCAGTGATAGGTGATTTCAAAAGCATTCTGAATGATGGGGCAGGAACCGACCTGCGCACCATTCTGTGCTCTGGAGCTGAACTAAAATTTACGTGGACAGAGAAAACAAAGCAATCAATAGAGGTCATTGTGTTGGCATGGAAATGAAGCCTGTTCTCTGGCTACTTAGTTTTCGTTCCCAATTCATGTGGGATGTATGGATTGATCAGTATATCTGGTTTATTATGGAACTTTTGGGGTATGTGCATGTGTGTGTGTGTGTGTTTCCTGAAGTTTAGTACAGAATGAGGGTCTCCATGCATGGCTGATGGTGTAAAATTGAAACAGCACTCTAAATTGCAGACACAGCTTTATGTCCGTAACTGGGAACGTGGACCTGGACTGAGCTGTGAGTCTGAGCCCCTGCACCTCCCCACTGAGTGTCCCCTGCTCCATCATTGAAACTTGGGGTAGTGGTAGAAGGCCTAAAATTTTTCCCAGCTTCCTGTGCCAGAGCTCACGTGGGGTTTCCAGGCTCTCCACCTGGGCCACTCTGGAGGTGAAGGCCATTTGGTTTAGCACCTCTGACCTCCTGCTGGCTGTGCATTTTATTTTCAGGGCCCATTGGGTTGTCCTAGATGTGGTAAACTGGATGGTGTTGGTAGAAAGCCCACAGGCCAGAGGTTTCAAAGCACACACAACAGTGCGCGCAGGGCTCAGACTGTGGTCAGGTCCTGGGACGTGCGTGCGAGCACCCCTGTGGAGAGTGGGAGTGCACCCGGCTGATTTTCACCTCCAAGCCTTCCTCTTTATCTCATCTTCTTCCCAGGGTCTTCCAGGTGTCCCCCCCTCCCCCCCCCCCACCTCCCCATCTCTCTCCAGGTAGTTCTGCTATTGATGCTGCAGCTGGGATTGAATCATGGCAACCGACACCACTGTCATCTGGCTGGTACCATTGATCGCTGCCCTTCTTACTGCAGTGACAGAGGAGGCAGGGGTTCTTTCTCAGCGTGTTAGGTGTAAATGTGATACTGCCATTCACATGTTTATTCACATGTGCTTATCTTACGGCTGTCCCTGGTGTGTGTGTCTGTTTCACATCCCTGTCCCTCTGTGAGGATGTGAGTGTCATCCTGTGCATAAGAAGCTGTCTCCTCCCTTCTTCGTCACCTTGCGTTAGTTTCTGAGGGTTGTCACAATGAAGTGCCACAGACTGGGCCCTCGAAACAATAGAGACTTACTCTCTCACAGTTCTGGAGGCTGGAAGTCCCAAATCAAGGAGTCGAGACTCGGAGGAGAAACCGACCCATGCCTCTTAACCTCCTGTTGTTGACAGTCCCTGCAGTTCTGTGGCTTATGACAGCGTCACTCCAGTCTCTGTCGCAGTTGTCACACGGCCTTCTTCTCTGTGTGTCTCTGTCAAAATATCCTTCTTATGAGGACACCAGCCATGGGAGTAGGGCCCCCCATATGATTACAATTTAACTAGACCCTGTTTTCAAGTAAGGTCCCATTCACAGGTTCCAAGGATCAGAGCTTCCACAGAAATCCTTGGGGGATGCAGTTCACCACCCCGCACCCTTCTCCAAATGTGCAGACACTCTTTGGTGCTGCTCTCAATTTCACGGGTCATTTCATTTCATTTTCCCCTGTTTTTCTCATTTTCTTTGACTCTCATCCTTTTTAATCTTACACCCTCTTCTCTTGCCCCTGTTGCTCCTCTGCTAAGCAACCCCCCTCTCATTTTACATGACTGGTCCTGTTCAGACCCCCAGACAGCTTCGCGGGGCAGTCTGAAAGGGGGAGCCCTGCTCCCAGCACCGGACTGGTTCACTGACCTGTAATACCTCCGGGAAGAGCAGCTTTCAGGGTCTAGGAGTCACCCGCCCTTCCCGCAGGCTGTCTGTTTCGTTTTCCATAAAGTAATACCCTGTGACTTTGTGACCTCTTGTGGATAAGGCTCTTCTTATCTCCTTCCCAGATATTCAAACACCAACATAATCTGACCAGGTTGGTGAGTATGTGGGTGGTCAGTTGGGATAAAAATGAGGTCACTAACCTGTAAGGCAGGAGTGGCACCCTAGTAGCAGGTCCCTCTGCCTCCGGTGTGTCCTCATCTGGACTCGGCTCCACTGTCCCAAGGGTGTGGTGAGCAGAGTTGGCCTGGGCAGCAGGAGACAGAACTCATCAGCATGTCTTGTGAAACTTCCTCCACTGTGAGGAAGGGAAACCCTCTTGGGAAACTAAAAGGGGAGATTTCCATTCTCTCTGACGCTGTGGAGTGCTGACCACCTCCCTGTGGGCGATCAGCACCAGGCCTGGCTCCTCTCAGCCCATTCAGTCATGTGAGGTTTGAGGGAGCTCTCGAGGAAGCCTTGTGAGCCAGGGAGGAGTTGAGTGATGGGTCGTACAGACCCCATGTTTTGCACATCAGGGAAATGAATTTGAGAGGTTAAATGGCTAGCTGTGAGTAACACACCAAAGGGACAGTAGCGTAGCGCTTCATCTCCGGAGAGTTTTCTTTGTAGCTTTCATTTTGGTCAAAATTGGTGGAACAAACTAACGTGGCCACCCTCCCACATAAATGACATGCACGTGCTCAATCAGGTATTAGTCAGACATGTACATGATTAGATGAACTTGCGAGAGAAATGGAGAACTGCCCAAGAGCCAGGAACGGGAAAGGAACAGCACTGTGCCAGGCTGGGAACCAGGGCAGGGACCACAGGGTGGCCCTGATTAGTTGGTGGCCTTGGAGAATGGCCCAGGTATCCTGGGAAAACGTTTCCCTGAGGCAGAGAGTTGGGCTCTGCAGGTGTCGTGCAGTTTTGATACAGGCTGCCCAGCAGTGGCAGGTCATGTCGCAGATGTGGGCACATCTCTGGGGGCTAGAAAAGAAGGAGCGCTAATATGACACGGACACCTCAGCAGCGCTGGCACAGGCCGAGCGCACTGGCACGCTTGTCAGGTCCTGCAATGCTCTGATGTTGGAATAGCCCCCAGAATATAAATGCGCCACTAGAGAGAATACCAGGAGTAGGAAAATCCCGAGTGAGATGACCTTAAAAAATACACTAAAGTTACTAATTTCAGGAGAACGAGGGGTTGGGACAAAATGAAGTTTGGTTTTAGGAAAATGAAGGCATTTGCATTTCTTATATCCTAATACAAGGCCTGTGAGATATCAGGCCTGCTATAGACACGACGCTTCTAGGCTTAGTTGCATTGGAGCCTTTGGTTTTAACATCAAGCTGGAAGGGAACCCGCGGGGTCTAGAGAACAGAGTTGTTGAGGATGAGCCTCCACAGAAAGCCAGGAGACCTGGGGGTTACAGTCTGTTCCACCCATCAGCCTAGGGAGATGCCTCCATCTTGGCTCCAGGTAGGAGACACATTTTCCCCATGAGAACTCAAACTTGGACCCACCACTTAGGAAACCAAATCTGCATGACCGGAATGTTGCAGGGATTCCAGAGTTCACATGGGAACTCAGCAATGCCCATTGCAGGAACCCAGTCTTCAGGGAGTTTCCACAGGAAAACCAGCCTGGCAGGGAAAAATTACAAAGCATTCTTGGAGAGGCCCGGGGTGAATGCTGCGTTAGCAACCAGGGAAGCTGGAAGGATTAAAAATAAAGGAAGAAAAAGTGGTGGATTTGAAAAGGAACCCAAGAGACCTTGTGGACAAAACTATAGTTGATGAACTGAGAAACTTGATGGACAGGTTAAGGAGTAGACAGTGCAAAACTAAAGATAAAAAAGGATAGGGAACATAAAAGTAGGTAAAGGGCATGAGGAATCACATAGGAAGTCAGCGTGTATTTAGAGTGAGATTTCAAAAAGAAATAACTGGGAAGGGAGAAACAATATTTCATGAGGTTTTGGTAGAGAATTGTATGCAACTGATGAGAGACACAAATTATCAAATGTTTAGATGGCACTGAGGCCCAAAGAGGCCAAAATAAATTCACAGCAGTACTTTGAAATGGCAAAGAGAAATATGAAAAGTAGCCCCTTTAAAGGGCGAGGGTCAGATTACCCACAGAGGAACAAGAACAGGCAAGACTTACGGTAAGTGCAAAACCAGAGGATACTAGTGTAATTGCCAGTTTAGACTTCTGTGCCCAGGTAAACTGTTACTCAGGGGTAAAAGTAGCAGGCATTTTCAGAGCAAGACTCTGCTTCAACCTCATTGCTTTACTTGGAAAAAGAATGTGGGTCGGGAAGAGTTTAGCTGTACTGGGAGGAGGGAATGAGATGCAAGTGGGTTGACAAGGAAAGAGACTGGCAAACAGGTCAGCAAATCTAAACGACTCTGTTAGTTAAAAAGCAGCAACAGTAATGACTATGGGGCTTAAAAATGGAGCATGACTAAACATTGGGAAGCAGTAACTCAAAGCCATAACAATAGAAAATAGGAAAGGTGAATCAAGAGACAAAATAAAAACAAAAACAAAACCTATCACTTAAAAACTCACAGATTAACATGTAGACTCATAAATTAACATGTTAGATATTATGTTGTTTATAAGGTTCATGTGTGATATATAATCATAAAAGTGATTAAAAATTAAAAATAAAGAGTAGGGTTGTGTTAACCAAAAGTACTCTGAGGTGGCTGCATTAATGTCAGACAAAATGGCCTTTCAGACAAAACCCTTACATAGTAATAGAAGGACCAGATGATGTAATAAACATGAGAGGTTCAATAAACATGAAGTTTATTGTTCCCAGCAACTCAACCTGACAGAATTAGTCATAGCTGTTAGATAAATACAGAATCAGTTGACATATATCTCATTGATACTAATAGATAAGCATATTAAAAATTTGAACAACAGACTTCCGGCCAAGATGGACACATAGGTAGACATGCTGTGCCTCGTAGCACAACCAAGATAGGGACAACAACAATTTAGAAGCAGAATAACAACCAGAACTGACAGAAAATTGAACTGTATGAAAGTCGGACAACCAAGAAGTTAAAGTAGACGCGTTCATCCAGATCGGTGGGAGGGGTGGAGTCAGGAGGCTGGGCACGGGGTCG